>VSWD01000007.1:88811021-88818521 GCA_033119305.1 Pinctada imbricata | reverse complement strand
AAAAGACACTAATCGTAGTTGTATCGCCTCTGTATTCGTGATAGTGGAAGCCAGGCTTTATGGACAGACAAATGGCTGGTTGCCGGAGGAATGGTGATCGCATAAGCTGGACTGGTCTGAGACCAGTAGAGCTACTGACATATTTAAAAATGACTGTATACTTTCATGTTCAGAATTCAAACCTAATAAAAATCATTACCTTAATGGGGTGTAAGTCAGGCTTTTGTGGAGGCTTCAGAGGATCAGACTTCTGACATTTCTCACAAGATTTGACCTGAAATAGAGATGAGAACATATTGTAATGAAAAAGAAAAAAAGATGGAGGTGTAATGAGTGTTAAAATTGGAAAGGATCTGTAACGATACAGCATAAAATCTGCCCACAGTACTTCATTTTTTCATTAAGTTTTAGCAATATTAGCTGTTAGCGGCTCAAAATTATTTTCTTGCAGAAAGATCCTTTCTACCCTCTTATTGTAATTAAAAGATGATCATATCACAAGTCATCTGAGGTAAAATAAACATTTTCAGCATGAAAACATGCCTCCACAGGGCTGTCTGCACTATGATGCCTCATTAATTATACTTTTGCAATGAAGTGTGATCTCTGCCTAGTGACAACATGTGCTATCAAGGACAATAGGTCAAAAGTAGGTCAAAGGTCAAGGTCACTAGGTCAAAAGTCATGGTATTAATGAAAGCTTTAGTCATGAGGAATATATATATGAAATATCAAAGCCCTACCCCTTACAGTTTAAAAGAAGGTCAAAGGTCAAGGTCAAATGTCATGGAGTAATACTTGTTATGATGAATGCGTGTATGAAATATTAAAGCCTTTATCACTTATACTTGAAGAGATATTCGCTTTAAGAACTTGTTAACCAGAATATTACTACAAGGTCAAAGTTCAAAGTCAAGGTCACTAGGTCAAATGTCTTGGTATCAAAATGTAGTACTTATTATGGAAAAAGTATATATGAAATATGAAAGTCCTATCATATATATGTGAAAAAATATATGCTTTAAGAACTTCATAACTTAAATATATCTATATGGTCAAAGTTCAAGGTCAAGGTCAAATGTCTTGGTATCAAAATGTAGCACTTATTATGGTGAATGCATGTATGAAATTTGAAAGCCCTATCACTTATACTTAAAGAGTTATCTACTCTAAGAACTTCTTAACTGGACGGATGGACAGACAGACAGACAGGGTGTTTCCGATATACCCCCTAAACTTCGTTTGCGGGGGTATAAAAAGTATGTTTTTGAAACATAAATGCCCCTGGTGGCAATTTTGAGAATATGGCAATAAAAATAAATGCTAAGGTAACCAAGTCAAAAGTCATGGTATCAAATGATACTCTAGTCATGAGGAAACTATATGTGAAATATCAAACCCGTAACCCCTTTAGTTGAAAAGTAAGTTAAAGGTCAAGGCTAATGTCACTAGGTCAAGTCATGGTATCAAATGAAAGCTCTGGTCATGAGGAATCTATATGTGAAGTATAAAAGCCCTACCTCTTTTAGTTGAAACGTAGGTCAAATGTCAAGGTCACTAGGTCAAGAGTCATGGTATCAAATGAAAGGTCTGGACATGAGGAATCTGTATGTGAAACATAAAAGACCTACCTCGTATATTTCAGAAGTAAGTCAAAGGTCAAAGCCACTATGTCAAAGGTCATTGTATCAAATGAAAGTCCTATCATCTCTACTTTAAATTTTATACCCATATACCCTAATATTGAAAGCGAAAGAATTATATAGGAGAAAATTACCACATCCATTTTCCAAGACCAAGGGGGTCAGGGGCTCAAACAAAATATCAGGTGCACAACTAGACACAAACTCATTATAATGCAAAAAGAATTAATTCCCTATCAATTATAGCTCCTGAGAATTGGGAATCACAAGATTACATAGAGCTATATATGAGCTAGAAGTCTCTGGTGAGATTGAAGCCCTCCTAGTTGTTTACTTAAACTCATCTAAGTGACACAACCCAAGGGTCAGGGGCTAAAAATGTATATCAGGGTGCTGTTTTACAAAAGTACTTAGGAAAATTTTTTGGGATTTTCGTAACCTTTATCATGCATATATAATTATATAATACCAAATGATATGTTTTCACAACAAGCTAGGCGGTATACATTTCTTAAATTGTTTGTTTAGCAATAATACAGGTTTTCAAAGCAAAATCATTCAAGCGGAAGAAGTCAATGTCCTCTTATGAAAGTTTCACCAAAGATACATCCAATATGCAATTTCAGTTTACAGCATTATAATGTACAACTTTTACTTTGCTTAATATTGAGATTTTTAAAGCAAGATTACTTTTAAATTAGCAGAAAAAGTAGGTCCCATCACTCAAACAGAAAAAGTAGGACAATGTCATTTTCTAAAATGTTGACCAAAGATACATCAAATATGCAAGTTAGGTACATGTAGCACTTAAACTATGCAAGTTTGGTTACTGTATAAGCACCAGATCTAGATCCTTTCAATACCCAGAGTATGAGAGCCCATAATTATTGCATTATACTGACATATTTCTTATCACATGTGAATTAAACTGATTAAAGTAAACATATCACTTACATAGCTTTTAACATCTTCTGTCAAACCCTTCCACCAGTATCTGGCTTTGATGGCATCAATCGTCTTGTTCACACCTGAATGTCCACCATAGGGACCTCCATGAAACTCGGCAAGGATCAGTTTCTCTCTGCCTTTCTGGATGACCTCTAAACCCTTTGGAGCACCAGGTACATGGCGATAGAGGACATCATCTAATAAAAACAAATAAATTCTCTTACAAATCTAAATATATGAAATCAGGTAAAGATTACAACCATATGAAAGGGGTAGGGTCACGAAGCCCATCAATGACAGACTGACCAAGTACATACAGTTAAAGATGATATAAGTGATGTTGACTGTGAGAAATGACAGACTGACCATGTACATACAGTTAGAGATGATATAAGTGATGTTGACTGTGAGAAATGACAGACTGACCATGTACATACAGTTATAGATGATATAAGTGATGTTGACTGTGAGAAATGACAGACTGACCATGTACATACAGTTAGAGATGATATAAGTGATGTTGACTGTGAGAAATGACAGACTGACCATGTACATACAGTTATAGATGATATAAGTGATGTTGACTGTGAGAAATGACAGACTGACCATGTACATACAGTTATAGATGATATAAGTGAAGTTGACTGTGAGAAATGACAGACTGACCATGTACATACAGTTATAGATGATATAAGTGATGTTGACTGTGAGAAATGACAGAATGACCATGTACATACAGTTATAGATGATATTAGTTAGAGGGACTGTGAGAAATGACAGACTGACCATGTACATACAGTTATAGATGATATAAGTGATGTTGACCGTGACAAATGACAGACTGACCATGTACATACAGTTATAGATGATATAAGTGATGTTGACTGTGAGAAATGACAAACTGACCATGTACATACAGTTATAGATGATATAAGTGATGTTGACTGTGAGAAATGACAGACTGACCATGTACATACAGTTATAGATGATATAAGTGATGTTGACTGTGAGAAATGACAGACTGACCATGTACATACAGTTATAGATGATATAAGTGATGTTGACTGTGAGAAATGACAGACTGACCACGTACATACAGTTAGAGATGATATATGTGATGTTGACTGTGAGAAATGACAGACTGACCATGTACATACAGTTATAGATGATATAAGTGATGTCGACTGTGAGAAATGACAGACTGACATGTACATACAGTTATAGATGATATAAGAGATGTTGACTGTGAGAAATGACAGACTGACCATGTACATACAGTTATAGATGATATTAATTAGAGGGACTGTGAGAAATGACAGACTGACCATGTACATACAGTTATAGATGATATAAGTGATGTTGACTGTGAGAAATGACAGACTGACCATGTACATACAGTTATGGATGATATAAGTGATGTTGACTGTGAGAAATGACAGACTGACATGTACATACAGTTAAAGATGATATAAGTGATGTTGACTGTGAGAAATGACAGACTGACCATGTACATACAGTTATAGATGATATAAGTGATGTTGACTGTGAGAAATGACAGACTGACCAAGTACATACAGTTAGAGATGATATAAGTGATGTTGACTGTGAGAAATGACAGACTGACCATGTACATACAGTTAGAGATGGTATAAGTGATGTTGACTGTGAGAAATGACAGACTGACCATGTACATACAGTTATAGATGGTATATGTGATGTTGACTGTGAGAAATGACAGACTGACCATGTACATACAGTTAGAGATGGTATATGTGATGTTGACTGTGAGAAATGACAGACTGACCATGTACATACAGTTAGAGATGGTATAAGTGATGTTGACTGTGAGAAATGACAGACTGACCATGTACATACAGTTATAGATGGTATATGTGATGTTGACTGTGAGAAATGACAGACTGACCATGTACATACAGTTAGAGATGGTATATGTGATGTTGACTGTGAGAAATGACAGACTGACCATGTACATACAGTTAGAGATGGTATATGTGATGTTGACTGTGAGAAATGACAGACTGACCATGTACATACAGTTATAGATGGTATATGTGATGTTGACTGTGAGAAATGACAGACTGACCATGTACATACAGTTAGAGATGATATAAGTGATGTTGACTGTGAGAAATGACAGACTGACCATGTACATACAGTTAGAGATGGTATATGTGATGTTGACTGTGAGAAATGACAGACTGACCATGTACATACAGTTATAGATGATATAAGTGATGTTGACTGTGAGAAATGACAGACTGACCATGTACATACAGTTAGAGATGATATAAGTGATGTTGACTGTGAGAAATGACAGACTGACCATGTACATACAGTTATAGATGATATAAGTGATGTTGACTGTGAGAAATGACAGACTGACCATGTACATACAGTTAGAGATGATATAAGTGATGTTGACTGTGAGAAATGACAGACTGACCATGTACATACAGTTATAGATGATATAAGTGATGTTGACTGTGAGAAATGACAGACTGACCATGTACATACAGTTATAGATGATATAAGTGAAGTTGACTGTGAGAAATGACAGACTGACCATGTACATACAGTTATAGATGATATAAGTGATGTTGACTGTGAGAAATGACAGAATGACCATGTACATACAGTTATAGATGATATTAGTTAGAGGGACTGTGAGAAATGACAGACTGACCATGTACATACAGTTATAGATGATATAAGTGATGTTGACCATGACAAATGACAGACTGACCATGTACATACAGTTATAGATGATATAAGTGATGTTGACTGTGAGAAATGACAAACTGACCATGTACATACAGTTATAGATGATATAAGTGATGTTGACTGTGAGAAATGACAGACTGACCATGTACATACAGTTATAGATGATATAAGTGATGTTGACTGTGAGAAATGACAGACTGACCATGTACATACAGTTAGAGATGATATAAGTGATGTTGACTGTGAGAAATGACAGACTGACCATGTACATACAGTTAGAGATGATATATGTGATGTTGACTGTGAGAAATGACAGACTGACCATGTACATACAGTTATAGATGATATAAGTGATGTCGACTGTGAGAAATGACAGACTGACATGTACATACAGTTATAGATGATATAAGAGATGTTGACTGTGAGAAATGACAGACTGACCATGTACATACAGTAATAGATGATATTAATTAGAGGGACTGTGAGAAATGACAGACTGACCATGTACATACAGTTATAGATGATATAAGTGATGTTGACTGTGAGAAATGACAGACTGACCATGTACATACAGTTATGGATGATATAAGTGATGTTGACTGTGAGAAATGACAGACTGACATGTACATACAGTTAAAGATGATATAAGTGATGTTGACTGTGAGAAATGACAGACTGACCATGTACATACAGTTATAGATGATATAAGTGATGTTGACTGTGAGAAATGACAGACTGACCAAGTACATACAGTTAGAGATGATATAAGTGATGTTGACTGTGAGAAATGACAGACTGACCATGTACATACAGTTAGAGATGGTATAAGTGATGTTGACTGTGAGAAATGACAGACTGACCATGTACATACAGTTATAGATGGTATATGTGATGTTGACTGTGAGAAATGACAGACTGACCATGTACATACAGTTAGAGATGGTATATGTGATGTTGACTGTGAGAAATGACAGACTGACCATGTACATACAGTTAGAGATGGTATAAGTGATGTTGACTGTGAGAAATGACAGACTGACCATGTACATACAGTTATAGATGGTATATGTGATGTTGACTGTGAGAAATGACAGACTGACCATGTACATACAGTTAGAGATGGTATATGTGATGTTGACTGTGAGAAATGACAGACTGACCATGTACATACAGTTAGAGATGGTATATGTGATGTTGACTGTGAGAAATGACAGACTGACCATGTACATACAGTTATAGATGGTATATGTGATGTTGACTGTGAGAAATGACAGACTGACCATGTACATACAGTTAGAGATGATATAAGTGATGTTGACTGTGAGAAATGACAGACTGACCATGTACATACAGTTAGAGATGGTATATGTGATGTTGACTGTGAGAAATGACAGACTGACCATGTACATACAGTTATAGATGATATAAGTGATGTTGACTGTGAGAAATGACAGACTGACCATGTACATACAGTTAGAGATGATATAAGTGATGTTGACTGTGAGAAATGACAGACTGACCATGTACATACAGTTATAGATGGTATATGTGATGTTGACTGTGAGAAATGACAGACTGACCATGTTACATACAGTTAGAGAGGATATAAGTGATGTTGCCTGTGAGAAATGACAGACAGACCAATACATACAGTTGAGAGATGATAAGTGATGTTGACTGTGAGAAAGTGACAGACTGACCATGTACATACAGTATAGATGATATAAGTGATGTTGACTGTGTACAAAGTGACAGACTGGACCATGTAACATACATGTTATAGAGATATAAGTGATGTTGACTTGGGGAGAAATGACAGGACTGACTCATGTACATACAGTTATAGATGGTATATGTGATGTTGACTGTGAGAAAATGACAGACTGACCATGTTACATACAGTTAAAGATGATATAAGTGATGTTGACTGTGAGAAATGACAGACTGACCAAGTAATCAGTAGAGCTGAATACAGTGATGTTGACTGTCGAGAAATGACTGAATGACCATGTACATACCTTATAATGATCTAAGTGATGTTGACTGTGAGAAAGACAGACTGGACCATGTACATACAGTTTATGATGGATATAGTGATGTTGACCTGTGAGAAATGACAGACTGACCATGTACACTACAGTTATAAGATGATATAAGTGATGTTGAC
>VSWD01000007.1:88760772-88810521 GCA_033119305.1 Pinctada imbricata | reverse complement strand
ACTCTTACCACCTTGAACAAAATTTCAAACCAATTTACTATGTTGTAACGTGTTTCGGATATTAAATCCACATCAGTGATGCTTCTACCCAAAGTGATTTTTAGACACAGCCGAAATTCATTTCAGTTGCGTCCTCTTTTTACATTTTTTTTTTAAATCAAAGGATCCCGGACCTTAAGGCCCCTTTTTGATCACTCATAAATCGAAGAATTCAATGTCATTTACATGACTTTTTACAAATAATGAAATATTGACAATTCGTGTATGAAATAACTATTAAAGTTTCGCTTGTATTCAAAGATGTTACCATGTGTGATGTCTGTTTTATGACAGGGGTATTTGGCAAATCCGGATAAATCGCCATCGATTCCGGCCTTGAATATTGTTTTTTTAATACATATGCACGAGAGGGATCGAACAAATTGTCACATGATCACATATTTTGTGAACACGACTAATCAGGTAAAAATCAATATATGCTAATGAATCGATACTGTCAGTTGCATAATATTAGAGGTGTGGCTTTATGTTAATCTGTATACTTTTGATGCTACTTTTTTCGTGGGTTTTCTCTGATTTGAACATGAAGGCAAATTAGAATGGCTAATTCCTTTTCTATGAGAATTTGTCAAATAAGTATATGTCTATTATTTTTCTGAATTAGCCATTCTTACATGCGTCCATGCACATGTAGCCAAGTTCGATCAATTTCGGTTGATCGTTTCTTCAAATGCATTTTTGTTAATAAACTTTTCTCAAATTTCTGAAATTTGGGTCCTGTAGCATCATATCCCTGCCATCTTGCTACGTCTTTCGGTATATTTAGGACATAATTTTCACAGATTTTGGCCATATATCATTGTTTAGATTGAGGATAACTGACAGGGTTAAATACCCGAAACGTGAATGTCTGGTCCATGCTGTAAAGTTATCTGCTCTAAAATTATGCTAATGAATTTGAAGACGTTAAACATTTGAAAAAATTATATCAGACTACCTGCATGTGTGTTTTTTTTTTTGTGCATAGTTCAACCAAAGCTGGCGAAGGATGTGTAGATTTTAGCTGACTTTGCCAGCGTTTTGGTCTATATTTTAACAGAAATAAGGGGGTAAGAAACTTGTTGTTTATACATAGTTCAAACAATTTATAAGGTCAGTTCAATAAATTGTGAAAATTTTGAAAACCAATTTTTACAGCCTTTCTTTAAGGTCCGGTATCCTTTATGCGTCTACTTTGCAGATTGCAAGTTACTTTAATTGTTTTAAACAAACGTTAACCTTACAGAGGATCAACCAAAGTTATACTACACCATCATTATACAAATCACTGTACAATATTGACGAATAAGTTTTCTTTTGTTTGTTGGTACAGAGCTTCTGTCATAACCAGATAAAGTCATTTTCTCAGTTTATCATTATGTAAATGTACGTCTCAGTTACCAACATGATATCAAATGGGCCCACACAGTCAATCTCCTCCTCATATGTGAATCAGCCTGATTTTGTCCTGTTCCTATCAAATCCTTCATATCGAATCATAAGTCAGCAAAGTGGGAAAATGAAGACTTTTTTATATACACGACAGACATAAATGTATAAAATGATAATTTGATACAGTAAGTAGATGTTGCTCATATCCGAAATGGAAGAATAGTGGAGACCAGCTTTACATGTGTTTCTACCTTTTCAAAGGTGACCCCCGTATCCTAGTAATGCTTTCTCTCCCCGTGCACAAGTTTACTCAAAATCTATATAATTATGAGATTAATTTATATCTGAGATTCATGAGAACAGTTATTCGACCATGCCACCTTTAAACACAAATGTTAAATACTTACATCCCAATCTAGTTAACTTTGACATGGCTGAAATAACAGAACAAAAATTATGTTATAGACTGAATTGAAAGTATGATTCTACGTTATGTATTTACTAGTTCTGTATTAAAACAAAAAACATACTGTAAATTGCTTTATTTTCGTCAGTACCAATTTTCGTCAATTCGTTAAAAATTACCGTTTCGTCAGTACGTAAATTCGTCATCCAAGGGTCCCTGAAATGTGTTCATTTGTTCAAATGCCAATTTAACATTTAGATCTGTCGTCTATTCTTCAAATATAACTCATTTGTGTCACACTTATGCCCTTTGCCGTGTGGAGCTCGTAAAAAAGTTCCCCGCGAGGGGTTTGACAGTAAGTGTTTTGAATATATTTCCCTGACATTGTCGCCATAGCACTTTCTATATAGACATAACGTCAGACAGTGCATGAAGTTTATATATTGTTTTCATTTTCGTGCTTAAACATCAACGGCGGGTGCGGCTAGCCAACAGGGGATGCTTACTCCTCCCGGGCACCTGGTCCCACCTCTAGCTTGATAGGGGTCCGTCGATGCTTAATTTTGTACTCTGTTGTGAGTGCTGTTGAGGCTATCGTCAGGATCTTCTTTAACTCACAATAGAGCACCAAATTGAGCATCGACGGACCCCTAGCGAGCTATAGTTGGGACAAGGTGCCCGGGAGGAGTAAGCATCCCCTGTTGGCTAGCCGCACCCGCCGTCGATGATCGAAATTACTGTAGTAATAAACGTCCTTGTTAGAATGTTTGTTGAGATTGGAAATGCTCATTCTTGCAAGAGGAGATAACACAAAAATGAATATTTTACTACTTAAGTCTAAGTTTATACAAACATATATAAAATAATGATTAAAAATACATCTTTCGGAGTTCATATTTGACTTTATACCAAATAACTAATTTACGAAATGCAAATCTTCTTTTATACCATCACATACGCCTCCTCCCTTCCATTCATAATTTGACTGACCATTTTGAAGACAGTACAATACACCGATATTTGTTCGCATTCTTTTTTAAACACCCGTAATTCACATGTTCGTTTGGCTTTTACTGTTTACTGACAAAGATCCAAGCAAGTGAATTCGTGTTTAACAAACAAATGCTTTTTTATTTTCATGTAGTATCTATTTCTTTTTGTTCTTTTGAATGTGACGGAGATAGAATATCATAGCCACACTAACATTGTAGACAGCTTATGTAATACTAAGTAAAATATTATTTTCTCACCTTGCTTAATGGCTTTAATTTCACTATTTCCTTTACTAATTACTTGTTTTGATGTTTTTGTTTCACTTTCAACCATAGACAGCCTCTTTCGCAAAGCACTAACTGCATTCACTGTCGGTTGAAAGGCAGAGATGGTAGCATTTGTGATCGATGATTTCATTTTCCTCAGCTGATCGAGATTAGCAATGAAATTCTTTTCAAATGCAAGACGTAGGTCAGTTTCTTGGTTGACCAGAGAGCGAAGCCGCTGTATTTCTCTCCACATTTCAGAAAATCCGGGCATCGGAATGACTTTAGATCCTATGACGGATATACTCTGGGGTACCGCTATCGCCAGGAGAGAGAAGAATGCCAGGAAAAGCATTTTGTCTCAGTTGCTGCATTATGTCAAAGAAAACAGATTAAATATGTTGAACTGATTGCTGTCGGGAAGGGGGCATTTGTTGCCTAGCCAATACATCATTTGATTTATGTGACATAGATCATTTCACGATATCACATAAAAGGTGGCTGAAAATGAAAGCACTTTCAATTTTGTTTTTGTGTATATCATTTCCAACAAGACTAGATGAATATCTACAGAAAAACATAGAAAACACAGAGTAGACATACATAACATAACCTTTTTAGTTTTTCGTGCGATTGATAGATCGGGTTTTTTTTAATTGGTTCGACGAAAAACCAAATAAAGATAAAACCAAATTCTTACTTGGAAATTTTTATAGTATAAGTGATCAATCCCTCTATAATTTATATTACAACCGAGTGTTGTTTGATCCCTTCCTTTTTTTAAAAAAAACAAACAAACAAAAAGATAATCAAGAAACGTTGCAAAGATGATGAGACGGTTCCCCTGGATGAAATGTTTAACTTTCCAACGCTGGTGCCAAAGAGACGCTTTTTGGCGATATTTGGGGTTTTTCATCTTTGTAAATATGACCTAGTGTTGTTGGAGTAAATGTTTAACGTCTTCAAATGCTATAGCATCATTAAAAAATAGAGAATTAGACCAGACATGCACGTTTCGGGTACTATGTAATATGCCCAAAGAGAGTGAAAATTATTATGTTCAAAATGTATCAAAAGACGTAGAAGGATGGTAAAATATGATGCTACAGGACTCACGTTTCAGAAATTTCAAGAAATTTTGATACCAGAAATTGTCGATTACGTTGAAGAAACGATCAACCTCCATCAACGCTCGGGCGCAGCACCTACAGCAAAACATCCGATGCAAAACACAGAACGGACTTACGAAGCAAGAGACGCAAAAGGGATAAGAAACAAAAAGTTAGTTTGAATAACAAAGAATAAAAAAATCGTATGAATGATAAAGACTAAGAATTTCAAATACAACTTTACCTTTGTTATTTGTAATAGGAATAGACAAAGATGTTGAATTCACGTACAAACATAGAGTACTTTTCTATTTATATACAAGCATCAAGTGGAATACTATATCAAGGGCTCATTTTTATGATATATATCATTAAATATAATCATGTAACATGTTGAAGTCAAAATTTCTCAATTGATGGATAAACACAGTTGAAGTATTGTTTTATTTTACTTTCAAGCACTCAAGTACAGCGACATATGTATGATGTTTGTAATTCGTCAAAAATAAATTTAAACCTACTAGGAATATAACTGTATAGTAACATTTATTTCAAAGACAAATTATTTGGATGATCAAGTTCTGTATATTCGCTTATCATTTTGTTAAAGAAGTACATTCCATCTCGGTCATGAATATTAACTTCAATCCTGTTTCTTAAGGAGGGATTGAACCACCAAGATGACTGCAACATTATTACAGTCTTAACTTCCTCAAAGTATTTGATATACTGATTGATATACAAAATTGACTATGCTAATGAAGTTTGAAAATTTCAAACATCATTTAAAGATATTATAGCGATTTTCGAAATTGTGTACTTTGGGAGTTTTATCCATGAGTAAACCACCACATCATTTCGACTTTATCGGGTGAAAATGGAGTCAAAAACTCTCTATCCATTACAATTCTAAGCATTAATACCAAACTTGTTGCACTGAAACCTTGCATGTATGAAATAACACCATATTATCATAGTTTGTTCGTGAAATTTACATCAAAGGACAGCGAATGTCATTTCGTTGAAAATGGATCACTTTGGAAGAGAATAAAAACATATAAATATAAAGCAATGTAATATTTTAATTCCTGATTCAATTTTTCTAAATTAATCATGTTTATAATTTAGATGTTAAACTTCCTGATCGACAACCTTTTTTGTGGTGTTTGGAGGAAACGTCTTCTAACAAATTGTCGGAATTGCAATGGGAACCAATTGTGCCCCACTCCATCCCGAATTCTTTCTTTACTCGCACGAAGCCGAATTCATTCAATCTAAGGTCTCTGAAGGGGAAGGATACTTAGCTTCTGACTTTAACTTCACTAACAGACATATAGACGATGTGCTGTCCATCAATAATCCAAAATTCGTGGATTACCTTGGCAGAATCTATACGTCGGAGCTTGAAGTCAAAGAAACTACAGAGACAAATAATTTAAAGAAGGGAGGAGATCTCCAACAAGACCCCGTTGCAGCATCAACAGTAAAACACCAAAACACCCGATGCAAAAACACAAAAGACGAGTACAGCACGAGACGGAAAAAAAAGACACACGACATGCAAACACCAAACACAAAAGACCACACACAAACCGACGAGACCAATGGGTAACCGGTGCCGACTTTGGACGGCCATCTGTCACGCAAGTAGCAAATGGTGTGGTTATCCCTGATTACGTGCGCACAACCCTCTCACTTCTCCAATTACCCAGAGGTCTCGAAGAACGTACAATTGTGGTGTAAAATCACCTCCTCACTGTAAGATGACATCACACAAACAAGACCGCGAAACGCAGAGGCCCCAGAGACACAGATGAATATGTAAATGGATATAAAAAGAGGGCATGCGTAATACAGTCCGTGCTCTGCCGGCTGTAGCGAGCTCATGTATGTAATCACCCGATCAGTCCGACTGACATTCAGAGAGGACAGGTGGTCGGGGCCCTGTCTTCTCTAAAGAGGTTTGGACAGGGCCCGTCATGGAGTCCCGTCGTCACAGTCAGTCAGAGTGCAAGTCTCAAGGATGCGCTTGTACAAGACTGTAGATTGGTCAAGTACCAAGCCTAGTGTCCGTCTGGTGACATTAGGATCATATCCACGGTATAAAAGGCGTTTGATGATTCTGACGCATTTTCGATGGTTATGCTGCCTACCTTTGATCCTTTTTACTTTGTTTATCATATCACCATAAAAGACAGGCTGTGTAATACCCATAGTAATGTACTCTGTTGCATGTATAGATCCGAATTTTAAAAGAAGTTGACTGTAATTTTTGTAAAATTTCCAGAAAGTCTTAACTAGTTTATGAAAGCGGAAACCTTGGCCTAAAAGTTTTTTGGTAATTTGTAAATTTCTACGGTGAAAATCCAAAATGTCAGTACATGCTCTAGCGTAACGGATGAGCAGTGATATGTAAATGCCGTATGACGGTAATCTTGGAACATCACCGTCAAGCCAAGGGAAATTTACTATGTTGAATCCAAAATCATCCCTTTTGTCATATACACTTGTATGAATCTTTCCGTTTACAATTTTGATATTTAGGTCCAAAAAGGGTGTTTCTGTATTTGAAAGGTTTGCCTTGTTAAGGTTAATTCTTGTGGATAAATTTCATTCTTATATAATTCGAAAGCAGGATTGTCAATGGTTAGAATATCATCCAGATACTTAGAAGTATTATTGAAACATTTCAGCTCATCAAATTTTCTTTGCTTTTGAAGATTTTGGATAAATTCTTTTTCATAAGTGTATAAAAATAAATCTGCAACAAGAGGCGCACAGTTAGTACCCATAGGAATTCCTACAACCTGCTTGTATCCTATTTGAGCATAATGCTGTCCTACGCCCCTAAAGCCCCTAAATATTTACGAATAATTTCAGAAATTTTCGTGACATTTGATTGCTCAGTTCTACTAACTTACTTAGATTTGAAAGTTTTGCTTTTGAATTTATATTAAGTATGTATATATGATATTAGAGACCACGATACAATAGAAAGGAGGGGATCTCCAACAAAACTAGGTTGCAGCACCCACAGCAAAATTCCAAAACACAGAGCAGACACCCACAGAAAGAGACGCAAAAGGGACAAGGAACACGAACTCACACAATAGAAACATTAAAATAAAGACCACACATAAACCAACGAGACCAATGGGCAACCGGTGCCGACTTAGGACGGCCATCTGCCACTTAAATAGCAGACGGTGTGGTTATCCTGGATTAAGTGCGCACAACCCTCCCACTATTCCGATTTCCCATTGGTCTCTAAGAACGCTTAATTATGGTGTAAAACAACCTCCTCACTGTTAGATGACCACACACAAACAAGGCCGTAAAACACAGGGGTCCAAAAAGAAGGGAGGAGATCTCCAAGCAACACAGATGAATATGTAAATGGATATAAAAAGAGGGCATGCGTAATACAGTCCGTGCTCTGCCGGCTGTAGGGAGCTCATATATGTTATGACCCGAGGTGTCCGACTGACATTCACAGAGGACAGGTGGTCGGGGCCCTGTCTTCTCTGAAGAGGTTTGGACAGGGTCCGTTATGGAGTCCCGTCGTCACAGTCAGTCAGAGTGCAAGTCTTAAGAATGCGCTCGTACAAGACTGTAGATTGGTCAAGTACAAAGCTTAGTGTCCGTCTGGTTACATTAGGTACAAAAGGCGTTTGATGACTTGATCTGACGCATTTTCGATAGTTATGCTGTCTACCTTTGATCCTTTTTATTTTGTTAATTATGTCACCATAAAATGCAGGTTGTGAAATACCTAAAGTAATATACTCTGAAGTTGATCATATTTATTGTAAAATTTCCAGAAAGTCTTTACTAGTTTGTGAAAGCGAAAACCTTGACCTAAAAATTTCTTTGTAATTTGTAAATTTCTACTATGAAAATCCAAAATATCAGTACATGCTCTGGCATACCGGATGAGCTGTGAAATGTAGATACCGTATGACGGTAATCTAAGGACATCGCCGTCAAGCCAGGGGAAATTTACTATGTTGAATCCAAAATCATCTCGTTTGTCATACACACTTAGATGAATTTCTCCATTGACAATTTAACTAGAAAACATTTTCAACCTTTTATCAAAGGACGAAAGTTACGAAAATTCTTTAAAATTTTCGTAAAACCTTCTGTGAAACTGGGCACAGATGGTCACTTGAATACCTCACTCTATGACAAATGTGACGACTTCAGTTTTAGCACCACGACCTTCCTTTTCTGATTAGCAATATCCCTTCATCGTTTGGATTATGACTTTTGGATTCTGAATCATGACTTCGGGTTTGACATTCAATCACCAATATTGAATACCGATTGAAAGTGACTTTGAAATGTTTTATTTGTTTTTGAATTGGACTTTCGCTGCCTCATAGAATTACTTTTGTTCTTGTGACTAAACTTGTCAATAAATGACAAATGTTTGGCCATATGCAAACTAAATAAAAGCTTTAATATTATCATTGGATCTCTACCTAGCTATAAAATTTTGAGATCAATTAGGCTAAACGTCTCCTTTTTGTGTAGTCCTTTGTGTTTGATGTTTCTATATGATTTGGTGTTCCTTGTACTTTTTGTGTCTCTTTCTGTGCGTGTCAGCTCTGTGTTTTGCATTCGAGGTTTTTGGGTTTTGCTGTTGGTGTTGTTGGAGATCCCCTTCTTTCCTTTATGATTTCTAAGAGAAATTGATTTTAAATTTATAATCATATTTTGCCCAAACTCCTTGTTTTATTCTTATCATTTGTTCTGTAATTCAAACATTCAATATAGGGACTTATTATTGTTAAATTCATCTTAGATGGAATGAAAAAGTGGCAAGATCCACAGGTTGTAAGCATATTTGAATAGAAGATTATTAAGACGTCATTTTGAATGAATAATTCTTATCATATTTATTCAAAATTCAAGTATCTAATAATTCTGCGGCCGTTCCACCTGTGTACTATACTTTTCTGAGTAGCAACATCCATTCATACACAATTAGTAAAAGAGTTAATAGACAAATTTAAATTCTAAAAATAAAACCAGAGGGCGCTAGTGAAATGAATTTTGGCGGTTTATAAAAAAAGTATTTTGGCTGGAAGCATAACTGATGAGAATTTCATATTCGAAACGCATATCGGGTGCATAATTAAGTGGTTTGAAATTTTCATCAAGAAGGTATAGAGTTGGAACCCTTCCGTTTTATTATTATTAACACTTATTTTCTGTTGCAGTGTGAAACAGTTAAACTCGTTCCCCGTGACATTGGATGTTTTCAAGTGTATTAATTACTTCTTTCCAGCTCTGTCGCCTGAAAGAACCTTTGTTTTGGCACTTAATCTATTTGACATCATACATATTATTTGGCTACTTCGCAAACTTGTCATTTCATCCAAAAATATCGCAATTAAAGGAGTTTAACATCTTAGCACCATCCCTCCAATGTTATTTTGAACATAGATTTTATTTGGATATGCTACTGAATCGACCCTACAGGAGATTTGGAACCACGTACTCTCTGTAGAGCAAATACACAAATTCAAATTCATGAAATAAAACCAGAGGGTGCTTTTGAAATTAATATTGGTGGCTTATAAAAATCATTTTGGCTGGAAGCATCACTGATGCGAATTTGATATTCGGAACACGTGTCTGGTGAATAATAAATTGGTTTTAAGTTTTCATCAAAAGGAACCCTTCTGCTCATGGCGTGTTCATATCTCATTTGAAACGTAATACCAGAACAAGTACCAAATATACCGATCTTGTTCTATGAGCTACATGTAGGCGTCTCTCAGATAAGCTTTTCCTTCAGGGATATGTTTACTTAACTTTAACATCGTTACTGAGGAAGTTCTATGGTTGATACGGGGAACTTGTCATACAATATATTGTACATTGTCCAGAATGGTGGATGATATTCTGTCCAACAAAGAATACAGTTGTATCTTCCGAAATGGAAGTAACCGGATGTGATATTTCTGCCGAATTGAAGCGACGGGTGTTGCATGCAAGCAGAAGATATAACGGTACAGATAATTATATAGAAAGACATAATAATGAAGAAAAAGGAAATTTATTTAATATGTATACAATATATCAAGTTGTTGAATTAGTTTTTTAGTGTTTCTTTGGACAGGCCATCCAGTTAGTCATTAAGCCATACTGATGTGTTTTATCCCATGTTCTCAAGGTGAGTGTGAAGCCAGTCGTTGTCAGATTACTTGCGTATGTATGAGCTCTGACGTTCGTGTCTTTGTTACTGTCCAGCATTGTCATACCAAGGGCAAGAGCTGGTACTCTGTCAAATTTAGTGGGAAATGTGACATTCATCTGATGGTTCCATGGAGATTTTTCACCCTGGTAGAAAACCTTCTCAGATCCGGAATAACCTATTGAAAAGTGATAATCAATAATACATTATATATTGTTTTTCTCATGTAATGACAATTGAGGAAGTTAAATTATTGCTTTACCGAGGCAGATATAGAAATACATTGTTTAAAAGAGCAGGTTCGGTAAAATGGAAAATCGGCCCTTATTTTAGAATTTTTTAGATTTCGATTGTATTTCATATCAAGGAATTGAATTGTTTGAAATACAAAATGAATATTTTAATTTACGTGCAGTACACCGAAAGATTTGGCTTCCAAATTAGATTTCGATTGTATTTCATATCAAGGAATTTAATTGTTTGAAATACAAAACAAATATTTTAATTTACGTGCAGTACACCGAAAGATATGGCTTCCAAATCGCCTTTCAGTCGTAAATGCTGAAAAATCGTAAGAAATTGGCATACTTCTTGTCAAAATTTATGAAAATAAATAGGGCACCAGTCCTCGCCCAAAATAATTTTCATATAAAAAGTTAGATTCGCAACTTATCTTTCGATCGACATAAAATTTATCTTGAATAGCATCATTAAAGAACAGATAAATAGGCAACATGGACCAGACATGCGCGTTTCGGGTACTTAACCCTCGTCAGTGATCCTCAAATCTAAACAATGTAATATGCCAAAAAAGTATGAAGTTACTATGTCGAAAAAGCGTACCGAAGGACGTAGCAGGATGGGTGGGATATGATGCTACAGGACCCACGTTTTAGAAATTTCAAGAAATTTTGATAACAGAAATTTTAGAATGCGTTGAAAAAACGATCAACCGAAATTGATCGAACTTGGCTACATGTGCCCTCGGGGACTCCTGGTCCACCAGCAATGACACTCACCAAGTGGTATAAATGAAAACGTCCTTGAATAGCATCATTTAAGAACATATTTGCAGCATGGACCAGTCATGCACGTTTCAGGAACTTAACCCTCGTCAGTGATCCTCAATCTAAATAATGTGATATCGCCAAAGAGTGTAAACAATTATTATATCCAAAAATGTACCGAAAGACTTAGCAGGAAGGGTAGGATATAATGCTATAGGACCCACAATTAAGAATTCCAAGAAATTTGATAACAGAAATTTAGAATGCGTTGAAGAGACAGACGATCAACCGAAATTGATCGCACATGGCTACATGTGCCCTCGGGGACTCCTGGTCCACCAGCAGTGACACTCACCAAGTGGTACAAATGTCAAACGTCTTCAAATTCAAAAGAATAATTTAAGAACAGATAAATTTGCAGCATGGATCAGACATGCACGTTTCGGGTAAAAACAATGTAATATGGCCAAAAAGCGTAAAAAATTATTATATACAAAAATGTACCGAAAGACTTAGCAGGAAGGGGCGGATATGATGCTTTAGGACCCACAATTCAGAAATTCCAAGAAATTTTGAATGCGTTGAAGAGACAGACGATTAACTGAAGTTTATCGAATTTTTCTACATGTGCCCTCGGGGACTCCTGGTCCACCAGCAGTGACACTCACCAAGTGGTACAAATGTTAAACGTCTTTCAATTCAATAGCATCACTTAAGAACAGATAAATTAGCAGCATGGACCACTCATGAAAATTTTCGGGTACTTAACCCTCGTCACTGATCCTCAATATAAATAATGTAATTTGGCCAAAGAATGTGAAAATTATTATATCCAAAAATCAACTGATAGACTTAGCAGGATGGGTGGGATATGATGCTATCGGACCCACAAATCGTAAGTTCAAATGTACTGGAGAACTTATGCAATTCACTATTCTCCAGGTTTCTAGAATGTACAACCTGTACATCATAGTTACGTAATGTAATTATCTGATTACAGATTATATATTTTGATGGAAGGGAGGGAATCTCCAATCATATCCGGTTGCATCACCAACACCAAAACACCCGATGCGAAAACACAGAGAAGACGAACAAGAGACGAAAACGAGACATATGACATGGAAACATTAAACATGAAAGACTACACATAAACCAACGAGACCAATGGGTAACCGGTAGCGACTAAGGATGGGAATCTGCTATGCAAAACAAAGGAGGGAATCTCCAACAACACCAGGTTGCAGCACCCACAGCAAAACCCCAATGCAAAAACACAGTGCAGACAAGCACAGAAAGAGACACAAAAGGGACAAAGAACGTCAATGTACAACACAGAAACATCAAACACAAAGGACTACACATAAGCCAACGAGACCAATAACAAATGGGCTGGTTAGCTGAATTACATGCGCACAACCCTTTCACTTTTCTAGTTACTAAAAGGTCTCGAAGAACGCACAATCGTAGTGTAAAATAACCTCTTCACTGTTGAAGTATTGACTTTTCTAGAGAACTCTACCATAGATCATTGTTGAACATTATCGTTTTAAGAACATATAAAAGGCTAGACTGTGAGAGAGTGATAAACTTGTGTCTTGTTAACCACTTACTTGCGATTCTTTTTTTTTTTCTTTATAGTGGCATATGTTGTGAATTTATTTATGTATTGGATAAAAGCAGATTGAGTATTGTTAGTTTTGAGTACCAGAGAAAACGGATAGAGACTTGATTTGATAAGTATGATGAAATTTTTACTGATTTATTATGGAATAAGAACATAAATTCCATCATGTTAATGGGGTTAACATGTTTGAAAAGTAGAAAATGAAAAGATTCATACTTACATCCCAATCTAGTTAATCTTGAGATTGCTGAAATGAACGAAAACAAAAAATAATAGCATAGACTGAGAAAGACGAAAATCGTACATTGATTATAAGAGAGACCCAGTGAAAAGAGACTTGCTTTTTCAATAATATTCAAATGTTTTATGAACATTATTAAGGATGAACAAATTCAATTGTTTATCAAAGTTCTCTTATTTAGATGAGTATGTAAGACCATAGCAAACGAAAGTAAATGAAAATAAACTACAACACTCAAAATTATAATAAAAAAATCGATTGACATTCACAAATATACAAAATGGAATACAAAACAAATCAATCAAACATACTTTAAAGCAGCAAAAGAGAATCTCCGACGGAGATATAAAATCAGGTGCTTTTGGAAGGAAAACCTCTTCTTCATTCATTCATTCATTCATTCACAAATATGAAGACCTTGAGGTATATAGAACAATACAACATACATACCACATCAATTGTATGAAGTTTAACTAGGTAAAATATTATTTCTCACCCTGCTTCATAGCTTCTATTTCACTACTTCCTTTGCTAATTTCTTGCTTTGATGTTTTCGTTTCACTCTCAACCGCAGATAACCTCTTTTGAAAAGTATTTACCATATCTACTGTTGGTTGTAAGGCAGAGATGGATGCGTTAACGATCGATGATTTCATATTCCTCAGTTGATCGAGATTAGCAATGAAATTCTTTTCAAATGCCAGACGCAGGTCAGTTTCCTGGTTGACCAGGGAGCGAAGCCGCTGTATTTCTCTCCACATTTCAGAAAATCCGGGCATCGGAATGACTTTAGATGCTGTAGTGGACATACTCTGCGGTACTGTTACCGCCAGGGACAGGAAGCATGCCATGAAAAACATTATGACCCAGTAGCTGTAATAATAGGATATGTATAAAACCTCCTGTATATCGTAACTCTAACCCTAACCCCGTTTATATTTCATGAAGACATTTAACATTGAGGCTTTAGATGTATACACCCAGACAGAAGTTAAGCAACACCCCAATATTTCGGAATCCTTCTACTTTAAACGAAAGCACCGAGAAGTTTTCGTAAAATATATCAAATACCAAATGACCTTATACCTTTTGCTAACATATAACACTAAAATGATATCGAAATTGAAACATTTGGCTTGGATAGAGCCTCAAATGAAAAGAAGGTATTTTTGAGGGAAAACAATGTAGAATAAAGTTTGAAGAAAGGTATTGGAATAAATAAGGTAACAGGTACTTGGAAAAAGAGATAAACCATATTAGGCTCAAGATTCACAAATCTTATACGGTATTCTTTCAAAAAAGTAGTATTATATTCTTTCAGTCGACTTCCGGTTGAGGTTTATCCCAACTACCCTCTTTCAATCGCTCTTGTGAATAAATTTCCGATAATTCCCGTTAAAGACATTTGCTATTCTTATTTGCTCTATATTCCATGTTCAACGATGTTGCTGATGACTTTCAGCCAAATGATTCCGCACTTTGGTCGAACGGGCTGCTCATCCGGTTTTTAACTTTACAGTTCGACGGGTTAATGTCCTAACCGGAAGTGACATTTTGACAGGTGGTTGTCTTACATGAAGATTAATATTGGTCGAACTAGGATTGAGTAAAACATTCCAGAAAATAGTGGTCACAAAGGTATTATCTTAAAGAAAATACAGAAAAAGCATCCATAAAGATATCGTTGTCAAACTTTATTTCTGTGATAAAAACGATAGTTATAAAGATACAACCCAAAACTATCTTATTCATGGTCTTTATGTTTGTGTGATAGTTCTTCCTGTACTAAGGCGACTAACTTCACTTCCGGTTTCATGAACACGATTGTTGACATGATATTTTTCAAAGACATTTACCCCCAATTCTTAAGGGATAATTAACATTATCTCAGCTTCTTTAATACATATTAAGTTTTGAATTCCATCAGATTAACAATTTGATTCATTGCAACCATACTGAACAGCGAATTCTACAAGATAAATCAATTCCTTTAACTTAATGTCTAAATTGAATTGTTTAAAATCATACCCGTCCTCATTTCGATCCCGATTTAAAATAAGTTGCATAATACAATTATGTTAAATAAAGTAATATTGTCTTCGCTAAAGGTTAGATCTATATCAAAATAAATTATTTTCAAATACTTTTTTTTATCAAACCAGCATTTTGTATTAAAAACAATTTCGCTGTTGCTTAACTTTTGTCTGGGTGTATATAATGAGGAATGATTGGTTCACCAATTTATAGAGTTTTAATCCATAATTTATGAAATAGTTATAATATAAACATTTCTCGATTTTTTTTTCACCAATTCGTATTTGAAAAAAAGAAAGTTCTTTTAAGAGTTATCGGCCCTCAGAGTTTACAATGAAGTCTATGAAAAACTTATTAGTATTGTTTAGCCATATTTTCCAAGAAAATTATGGGGACTCAAAAATGTCCAACACTACCGTCATATGGCATTAACTAATTTTTTTCACAGCAGAAATTTACAAATTACAAAGAAACTTTTAGGTTAATGTAAACGTCTTCAAATTGAATAGCATCATTTAAGAACAGATAAATTGGCAACGTGGACCAGACATGCACGTTACGGGTACATAACCCTCATCAGTGATCCTAAATCTAACAATGTAATATGCCAAAAAAGTATGAAAGTTACGATGTCGAAAAAGTGTACCGAAAGACGTAGCAGGATGGGTGGGATATGATGCTACAGGACCCATTTTTTAGAAATTTCATGAAATTTTGATAACAGAAATTTAGAATGCGTTGAAGAAAGGATCAACCGAAATTGATCGAACTTGGCTACATGTGCCCTCGGGGACTCCTGGTCCACCAGCAGTGACACTCACCAAGTGGTATAAATGTAAACGTCTTCAAATTGAATAGCATCATTTAAGAACAGATAAATTGGCAACGTGGACCAGACATGCACGTTTCGGGTACATAACCCTCATCAGTGATCCTAAATCTAACAATGTAATATGCCAAAAAAGTATGAAAGTTACGATGTCGAAAAAGTGTACCGAAAGACGTAGCAGGATGGGTGGGATATGATGCTACAGGACCCACTTTTTAGAAATTTCATGAAATTTTGATAACAGAAATTTAGAATGCGTTGAAGAAAGGATCAACCGAAATTGATCGAACTTGGCTACATGTGCCCTCGGGGACTCCTGGTCCACCAGCAGTGACACTCACCAAGTGGTATAAATGTAAACGTCTTCAAATTGAATAGCATCATTTAAGAACAGATAAATTGGCAACGTGGACCAGACATGCACGTTTCGGGTACATAACCCTCATCAGTGATCCTAAATCTAACAATGTAATATGCCAAAAAAAGTATGAAAGTTACGATGTCGAAAAAGTGTACCGAAAGACGTAGCAGGATGGGTGGGATATGATGCTACAGGACCCACTTTTTAGAAATTTCATGAAATTTTGATAACAGAAATTTAGAATGCGTTGAAGAAAGGATCAACCGAAATTGATCGAACTTGGCTACATGTGCCCTCGGGGACTCCTGGTCCACCAGCAGTGACACTCACCAAGTGGTATAAATGTAAACGTCTTCAAATTGAATAGCATCATTTAAGAACAGATAAATTGGCAACGTGGACCAGACATGCACGTTTCGGGTACATAACCCTCATCAGTGATCCTAAATCTAACAATGTAATATGCCAAAAAAGTATGAAAGTTACGATGTCGAAAAAGTGTACCGAAAGACGTAGCAGGATGGGTGGGATATGATGCTACAGGACCCACTTTTTAGAAATTTCATGAAATTTTGATAACAGAAATAAAACTAGTTAAGACTTTGAAATTTCACACAAATTACAGTCAGCTTCCTTTGAAATTCGGATTTATACAAGCAACAGAGTATATTACTTTGGGTATTACACTACCTGTCTTTTATGGGGATATGATAAAAAATATTAAAAGAATTAAAGGTAGACAGCATAACCATCGAAACTGCATCAGAATCATCAAAAGCCTTTTATATCGTGGATATGATCATGTCACCAAACGGACACTAGGCGTTGTACTTGATCAATTTATAATCTTGTACCAGCGCATTCTTAAGAAAGGAGGGGATCTCCAACAACACTAGGTTGCAGCATCCACAGCAAAATCCCAAAACACCCATGCAAAAAAAACACAGAACAGATACCCACAGAAAGAGACGCAAAAGGGACAAGGAACACCAACTCACAACATAGAAACATGAAACATAAAAGACTACACATAAACCAACGAGACCAATGGGCAACCGGTGCCGACTTAGGACGGCCATCTGCCACGTAAATAGCAGACGGTGTGGTTATCCTGGATTACGTGCGCACAACCCTCCCACTATTCCGATTTCCCAGAGGTCTCGAAGAACGCACAATTATGGTGTAAAACAACCTCCTCACTGTTAGATGACCACACACAAACAAGATCGTAAAACACAGGGGTCCAAGCAACACAGATGAATATGTAAATGGATATAAAAAGAGGACGTGCGTAATACAGTCCGTGCTCTGCCGGCTGTAGCGAGCACATATATGTTATCACCCGAGGAGTCCGACTGACATTCAGAGAGGACAGGTGGTTGGGGCCCTGTCTTCTCTAAGGAGGTTTGGACAGGGCCCGTCATGGAGTCCCGTCGTCACAGTCAGTCAGAGTGCAAGTCTTAAGAATGCGCTCGTACAAGACTGTATATTGGTCAAGTACCAAGCTTAGTGTCCGTCTGGTGACATTAGGATCATATCCACGGTATAAAAGGCGTTTGATGACTCTGACGCAATTTCGATACATATGCTATCTACCTTTGATCCTTCTTATTTTGTTAATTATGTCACCATAAAATGCAGGTTGTGAAATACCTAAAGTAATATACTCCGTTGCTTGTACGGGTCCGAATAAGACTTGCACTATGATTGACTGTGACGATGGGCATGAGCTCGCTAAAGCCGGCAGAGCACAGACTGTATTACGTACGCCCCCTTTTATATCCATTTACATATACATCTGTGCTGATTGTGTCCCTGCGTTTTGCTGTCTTGTTTGGTCATCTAACAGCGAGGAGGTTATTTTACCACTTGTGCGTTCTTCGATACCTTTTGGTAACGTGAAAAGTAGGAGGGTTGTGTGCACGTAGTACGGATAACCACGCCATCTGCTGCTTGCATACCGGATGGTCGTCCTGGGTCTGTACCGGTTACCCATTGGTCCCTTTGGATTATATGCGGTCTTTTGTATTTAATTTTCATTTGCTTATAGCAGATGGCCGTCCAATGTGTCTTGTAAAACGTTCTAGTGAATGTCAAAGTGATGGTGAAATAAACGTAATACATCACTGGTGGGTTCATCATTTATTACATCAAGTATAGAAGTACCCTGTGTATGGAACAAGGCATAATAACTGCTCAGTAAGGGATCATGCCAGGTGAGTATAAAATGGTCTACAAGTTGACAAAAGGTCAAGCAGCAATGAGTGGTCAAATATACATCTTCATATAAAGGTAAGTATCAGGAAAATAAATTGGAAATCACAAAGTACAAAATGAACTCTGGAAAACAATATGTCTGCTCTAAACAAAGGCAAACTGACCACTGTCCAAGACAATATGAAATTGGGGGGAGAGGACTAATTAGCAAATCAGGTAAGTTCTAGAATGTTCTTAAATTACAATAACCAATGACATGCCTTGATACATGTCTAAAGCATTTCTAAGAAGCAGAATGACCTTTTGATGTCATTCAATGAACTTTCCATATAAGGAAATAATTTTCAAGTAGTAAGTATACTATAAATAGTATTAATAACTGTATTAAATATATTTCTTACAATGAAATACAGTAATAAATACGGTTAGTATTTTAATAATTAAATAATAGCAATAGTGATATTTTATACTCTTTTCAAAATTAATAAAAATATCACTCTACCACATACACCCCGGGTTTCGAAAATGACGTCCTCGTCATTCTATTTAGACAATATAAAGAAATTCACTCACTGTGGTTAATCAAAATATCTTTAAAAATTCATTAAAAACAATCATGGTCATGGCATTGTTGTTGTTACTGAGATGTTAATTACTTCATGAATAACTAAATGGAAACTGGCTGAAAATTTTTATGTTTTCCCAGTTACAATGTTCAATAACGCATTGGCTACATTTTCGTTCATAGATTTGAATATTCCAGTAGCAGCTATAGACTGTAAATAGTCAGCTCTTCTCTGCCATTCAGGCTCCTGTATTACAATCTGTTGGTTGCTGATCTCGAATTCTCCCTCGGTCATCCATCTTGGTTTCTTCCTAGGTCGCGATGACTTTCTGACGGAATCTGTAGTACAAGTACCAGACATTCCCTGGTTCTCTGGTGGAAGGGCGTCACCTTCTAGGTTCATCCTTTGTAAAGATAATTCTGCATCGGTACTAGCAGAATCAGTATCATCTTGTTTTCTAGTTTCTTCTATTCTTTCAGCCGATACAGTCGGTATGTTTTCTGAAAAAGTTGGAAGTTTTTCAGCTGACGAAGTCGGTTCAATCTCAGATGAAGTTGAACCAATTTCAGATGAAGCTGGTGTTATTTCAGATTAAGTCTGTGTAATCTGGGATGAAGTTGGTACAATCGATATCTGAGATGAAGTTGGTGCAATCTGAGATGAGGTTGGTACGATGTCAGATGAAGTTTGTACGATGTCAGATGAAGTCAGTGCTATCTGAGAAATAGGTGCGCTATAGTTGCTGTGAGCAATATGTTCCATTTCCTTGACTTCATGAAGTTCATCGTCGTTATCGCTGCTGTCTGATGATTGCCTATTATCTTTTCTAGATTGCTCAAGAAGTCTCTTACTTCTTCTAGGCTTTGAAATATGATGTGTTGCTTTTGTTGTAGATGTTGCGTTCTTGTTGTTATCAAAGTTTTCCAAGTAGCCAATCGGTAATAGCAAGTTTCTGTGTAAAGTTTTCTGATGCTTCGGATCATTCTCTTTCGTTACGATATAAACCGGTACATCAGGGTTCGGTTGTCTGTGAACTAAGTATGGTTCTTCTTCCCATTTATCAGATAATTTGTGTTTTCCGTCCCAAGCTACTATTTTCACCAAAACACGATCTCCTGTTTGTAGAAAAGCTCCTCGAACTCGTAAATCGTAATTTTGTTTCTGTCTTTGTTGAGATTTGTTGATATGCTCTTGTGCCAATTTATGTGATTCCTGTAATTTTGTCTTCAATGTATCTATATATTTCTTCATACTAGGTTTTGCTGTTTCTTGATTGGTGCGGAATATTAATTCAACAGGAAGTCGAGGTTCGCGTCCAAACATTAGGAAGAAGGGTGACTGGTTTGTTGTTTTCTGTTTCAGACAGACTGAACGATATGTGCGATATAAGATTTCCAGTCATGTTTTTGACTATTTTCCAAAGTGCCAAGCATGTTAAGAAGAGTCTGGTTGAAGCGTTCACAAACACCATTCCCCATTGGATGATACGGTGTTGTACGTGATTTCTCTATTCCCATGATGTTGCATAATTCTTTAATGATGTTTGGTTCAAAGTTTGTCCCTTGATCACTGTGTAATTTTAGAGGTATTCCGTAATGAATGATAAAATGATAGAAAAGCATTTCGGCTGTTCTTCTCGCAGTTTGGTTCTTGGTAGGTATTGCTTGAGCAAAACGGGTAAAATGATCTGTGATCACTAAGACATGTTGGTATCCTCCCTTGGATGTTTTGAGAGCCAGATAATCCAAACATACAAGTTCTAGTGGTTGAAAAGTTTTGATGTTAACAAGGGGAGCTCGTTCTGTAGTTGGTGTCTTTCGAAGAATGCATCTTTTACATCTGCTAACATAATGTTCAATATCTGATGACATTCCGTACCAGTAAAATCTATCTCTGGCAAGGCTTGTTGTTTTGTCTCTACCAGGGTGACCCATTCCAGAGTGAAGATGGTATAACGCAGTGTTGATACACGAAAAAGGTAAGATGATTTGTGTTTTCTCTTGCCGTTGACTGTAGTTTGACATACCGAAATCCTATTCCTAAGTTGAAGTTTACTGAAATTCTTGAAGAGTAAAGATTGATTTTTCTGATTTGATAAAGGTAAGAAGTGTTTCAGTGGTCGGATGTTATCGCGAACATAGGGTATCCAAAAACGTAGAACGGGATCGTTCTGTTGATGTCTACGTAGATCAACTTCAGAGTAATCAGGTAAGTATGGGATATCATTCAGTGGTTCGGATGTTACAGAAAGACTTTCAATGTAAGGTAAGTGTTGCGTTGCATTTGCAGATTGCTTTTATTGCGTCGGATGTAATAGTGTCTTCATTTCGGTGAGGTATTCTAGATAAACCATCTGCGTCTGCATTTTGCGTTCCTGGTCTGTATATGATATCAAAATCAAAGTTTGAAAAGGGATGCAACCCATCTTTGACTGGTGGCGTCTAGTTTCGCTGATGACATAACGTAAGTGAGCGGGTTGTTATCAGTTATTGTAGTGAAGCGATGTCCATACAGATAGTCCTGGAATTTTTCGCAGACTGCCCACTTTAATGCTAAAAATTCCATTCTGTGAGCGGGGTTATTTTTTTCACTTTTTGATAAACGTCGACTAGCGTAAGCAATAACTCTTTTGACTCCAGCTTCCGTTTGGTACAGAACAGCTCCGAGACTTTGTGATGATGCATCGGTATGTAAAATAAATGGAATAGTGTAGTCTGCATAAGCCAAAATAGTTTTTCTTTCAGAGTTTGAAATGAAGTTTCTTGCTCAGAACTCCAGTTCCAGTTTGCAGGTGGCGGTTTAGGTTTGGAACCTTTTCTTGTTTTCTTTTTAGTTTCAGGTAGTAGGTCATTGAGAGGACATGCGATGTTAGAGAAACCTTCAATAAATCTACGGTAGTATCTAACAAATCCTAAGAATTTGCGTACTTCGTCTGGGTTGGTAGGGGTAGGCCATTGTTTTACCTTCTCAATTTTTGCTGGGTCGAGCTCTATTCCTTCTTCAGATACTATATTGCCGACATATTTCACCTTTTCTTTAAAGAATTCGCACTTTTCGGTGACAGCTTAAGGTTGACTTCCCTTAGTCTCTTGAAAACTTGTTCGACTCTCTCTAAATGATCTTCATACGTTTTCGAAAATATTATAAGGTCGTCCAAGAAAATATAGCAAATGTTGAAGGGAAGTCCTTCGAAGTATTGCTCCATCAGTCTCTGGTAAGTGGCAGGCGCATTTACTAAGCCAAATGGCATGCGATTGTATTCATAAAATCCAAGAGGGCCGACGGTAAATGCAGTTCTTTCTTTGTGCGCCTCATGAACTTCAATTTGATGATACCCACTTTTCATATCAAGTATGGTGAAATATATGTTGCCGCTTAATGCATCGAGAATATCCTCTACTCTTGGTAGTGCGAACGAGTCCTTTTTTGTTCGCATGTTCAGTTGACGGTAATCAACACACATTCCGAGTTCATTATTTTTCTTTCTACAAAGAACAACATCACTGGACCAAGGAGATTTTTATTTCCTGATGATTCCTGCTTTGACTAAAGTTTGTAAATGTTCTTTAACTTCATCAAACATTGATGGTGGTATCCTTCTTGTGCGTTGTTTAAAAGGATTTTCATCGTAAAGTTCAATCTTGCGATGCACCATTTTCGAATGTCCAATATCTGTGTCTGATTTCGAGAAAATGTCACTGTACTTTTGCAAAAGTTTTTCTGTTTCTTTGATCTGATCCTTTGTCAATGTTTCTCTTTTTATGATGATTAGATTCAGTAGATCTTCTGTTGGTTGTGAGGAATTGCATATAATGTTTGCTGTTTCTTCTAAACTGACAGGCTGAAGTTCGCATAGTATAGATTTCGGTGGTATGCGCACTGTCCTAGTTGTGATATTGTCGATGTAAACATGAATTAAGTTGTTGATTGGATATTTGTAATCAACAATTGACGGTGTGATATCTAGATCTGTTGGTAACACGGATCCTGACGTTGGATGAAGCAAAGCATTTGTTGCTTTGTAAGGTACAGGTTTGTCTACATACCCCATTACCGTTACGCTTGTATTCGCTGGAATGATAATTGATTGCGTTTCGGCTGATTTTACGATACCAAGACGATACTTGTTTTTCTTCAATTCTTTCTCCTGTAAAGTCATACTTCTAAAAACAAGGTACCAAGCAGTATGTAATATTGTAGTTTGTAGGAATCGGTTTCCATGTGTACTCTGATTTTTTGATAACATGTGGTGGAGTACATTTGTTCCAAGTAAAACTGATACAGATTGATTATATGTACTGTCTGGAACGACAAGAATTGGAAATACTGCCATGTTAGTTGATTCTGAAAGTCCTTTTGACGAAATTTGTGCTTCAATAAATCCATGATAAGGAAGTGTTTGTCCATCAGCACATTCGATATGTAGAATTTCATTTATAGGATTCAGAGGTAAATGCTTCAGATATTGATTGTAGAAAGTTTCACTGACTGTTGATTCTGTAGAACCTGTATCAAGTAAGGCTCTTGTTTCTATTCCTTCGATGTCTATTTGTACTTCAGAAGCATTTCCTATCAGTGTTTTGATCGTAATGGGAAGGGCGATTTCTACGATTGAGACCTAGCGTCTGCCCCGCAACGTTGGTCTGTTGTAGTTTAAAGGGTGTCGCCTATGATCAAGAATGACACGACAGTCTCTAGCTAAATGTCAGGGTTGACCGCATTTGTAGCAGATAGGTTCCTGATCTTCGACATCAGTATAATAGTCATAATTACTTTGACGTCCTTTGTTGTAATTTCTATTGTATTGTTTCCTTGATAATTTTCCTTTTCTCTTAATCCTCTTTGCTGATTATTTGATGTAAAATCATGTGCCTGTGGTTTTCTTTGTTGTAAAGGTTGTTGGCGTTGCTGATGTTGTTGATTTCCTTTATCATTTCTTTGATTGCCTCTCTCTAACTGAGTTACTTTAGCTGACAGTTGCTGTATCATTCCCTTCAATTCTTGATATTCATTTCCTTCCTGTGTATCTGATGTGACGGCCATATTTGTGTGTGTTCTTTTCATGTTATGTTCTTTCTCTATCAATCTAATTTCCCTCCTTAGTTCATCAAAATCTTTGATCGTGTCATATTTGTATCCTGTGATGTCACGTAGCCATTGATGAAGGCTATTCCAGTATTTAGATCGTAATTTTTCATTTTCTTCTTGTTTCATTGCGACTCCTTTTACTATCGCTTTTCTATAGATTTCTTCAAGCCCACAACTCCAGCTCATGCTATCTTCTGTTTTGCGTTGTATTTCACTATAGAATTCTTGCTTTTTCGTTTCTCCTCGTTCTATAGTGCCATAGACGCTTTCCATTTTGTCTAAGATTTGATTTACTTTAGCATCGGATCCAAGTCGCATTGCTACTTTTCCAGCATCGCCTCGCAAAGAGCGGCGTATAGCTTGCGCAATTACAGCCTCGCTGTATTTCTCCTTTACTAAACAATCGACTTCATAACGCCACAAATCATATGATGTGTCTTGTTTAGTCGTATCTCCAGAAAATGTAGATATTTTCGGAATATGTGACGTCATTACTTTCGGAGTAGCTCCTTGAGCAGGTTCCGTTTTAACTGTCAGTTTCGTAGGATTTTCATTTGACAAGCCTTCCGCTTGTACATAATCGGCTATCCAATGTTTAAAATCTTCGGCTGTATCTGCCTTCGGTTTACTTTCATTTCACGTAGGATCGTACCGATTTGTTTTAGTTCCTCTTCAGAAAACTATGTTGACATGATGAAAAACGCGATGAAGACTAATCTTAATACTAAGTAAGGCTGTCTCATCTAATATCTAAGAATATTTTTGACTAAGTCTACTATATGTAAAACTAACTAAATGTACACCACACAAATATGTAAAAGTGCATGAAAATTGTTGACACAAAAAGAATTGTAAAGTGAATTGAACAATCAAAAATTGTAAAAGTGAAATTCAAATTTCCCCTTTTTCTTATAATTATTCTTAAGTCTAACTAATAGTAACTTTGAAAGTTTAATCTAACTTAATAAATCTTAATTAAGTAATAAGTTGTTGTACTGCAAGTAAATATTCAGCTTCTGAAAAGTAAAGTTAGTTTCTGAAATATAAAAAAATAAACTAACTTAAGCTAACTAATGAAGAATGTAATTGTATTCTATATCAAAGATGAATAACTCTAAAGTTAAAAAGGGGAAATAATGTACTATAACTGTAGTAAGTACAAATGTAAGATGGATAACTCAAGTGTTCACCAACAAAAAATTAGAGTTACCTTTCCCTTAATACTAAATGCACTATCACACTTTGTTCACTCAAGCGTGAATTTTTTTCTTGGACAAGGGTTTACCACTATAGATACCTCATATAGTATCAAGAAAAATGAATTACATATATCTATATACACAAAAAGTGGCAAGGGATATGAAACACAAGTAAAATTAAAAATTGAAAAATGAAATATCTCTATAAGCTAATACTAAATCATATCAAATGAATGAAAAAGATTTAGATTTATAAGTGGACGAAAAAAAGGATTGTTTAAAATGCAAATGTATCAATTTTCAATAAATGCACCTTTGCAAATAGTCTTGCACCTGGAGTTTTACCTATTGTGAGTACACTATGATTTAAGAGTCAGTGACAGACAGCATGGTCAATGATCCATGTGATAGCATAATAAGTGACCGACAGGTGTGAATACTGACTAGCGGTATATTATATATGCTGAAATGAAATGCAGTGGGGTGTCAAATTCAAATATATATATAACACCTTACCGTGCTGGCAAGCTACCTATCTTCTTTCACAATGAAGAATGAAAAATACACAATATCACAAAGAATTCAATGTTTATCATAATAAGTCAAAGTGTGATATTTCCTCCATGGTAAGAATGCACAGTGTATAAAGTTCACAATTATATATCACTTCAAATGGATAGTACATGTAACGGTCAGCATCAGAACGTCTCAGCCTCAGCCAGTCCCAACGTGGGCACCAGTGTCATAGTGATGGCGAAATAAACGTAATACATCACTGGTGGGTTCATCATTAATTACATCAAGTATAGAAGTACCTTGTGTATGGAACAAGGCATAATAACTGCTCAGTAAGGGATCATGCCAGGTGAGTATAAAATGGTCTACAAGTTGACAAAAGGTCAAGCAGCAATGAGTGGTCAAATATACATCTTCATATAAAGGTAAGTATCAGGAAAATAGATTGGAAATCACAAAGTACAAAATGAACTCTGGAAAACAATATGTCTGCTCTAAACAAAGGCAAACTGACCACTGTCCAAGACAATATGAAATTGGGGGGAGAGGACTAATTAGCAAATAAGATAAGTTCTAGAATGTTCATAAATTACAATAACCAATAACATTCCTTGATACATGTCTAAAGCATTTTTAAGAAGCAGAATGACCTTTTGATGTCATTCAATGAACTTTCCATATAAGGAAATAATTTTCAAGTAGTAAGTATACTATAAAGAGATTAATTCTATTTTTAGAGGTAGGTATTAATAAATGTATTAGATATATTTCTTACAATGAAATAATAAATAAGGTAAGTATTTTAATAATTAAATAATAGCAATAGTGATATTTTATACTCTTTTCAAAATTAATAAAAATATCTCTCTACCACATGAATATTTTCGTGTCTTTCGATTTGTCCGATGTCATTTACGTATCACTTTCTTGTGGGTTTGTTTCGCTGGGTAAGTGCAGGGTGGTCATGCTGGAGATCATCCCCTTTTCATGTTTCTCTGTCGTATATCTCTTTTTTTTTCTCTTGTTTTCTCTTGCTGTGCTCGTCTTCTCTATCTTCTCTCCCACCGAGGGTTTTCGTGATTCGCTGTTGATACTGCATCGGGTCTGGTTGGAGACCCCCTCCCTTCTTTTAAGATTAATATTTATCAAAATTGATTGAAAAAGTTCACCTTTAGGTTTCTTGCAATTAACTCTTAAAGTTTTCTCAATCAAGGGGACAGAATTCCAAAAAATGACCCTATTGAAATATCCTTTTTTTCTATTCCTACCATACAGATACAAAAAATATGAAATAATTCATACATATAATTTTAATATTTTTGGCATTTTTTCGTTCATTATACATCTAATACCTTAATAAAAGCACAGGTAAAGGAACAAACATGACCAAGAAATGTAACATAACACAAACAATACGTCAATAGCCTGTTGAAACGGGTACCAAATGCAAAAGACAAAATTTAATAAAAACAAACTAACCTTGATTTCACAAATACCTAGTCTGATATGAACAAATCGTGATAGCGTTCACATTATGTATCACAATATGGTTGTGTAACATATTGGAATCTGAATCTGAAGTTTCGTGAAATTGATACTAAATATTTAGCATAACTACTTATTCCATGTTTAACTTACAAAAACAACAACATATGTATGGTGTATCTATTACGCATTCGTGATGGAACTGCAGCAAGTACAAATTTTTGCGGAAAATCGATTCAAAGATATTTTGTATACTGCATAAAACATTAGTTTTTATGAAAATAAAGTCCATTTATGATACTTTTAGATCATTGTACATTGCGGAGAACAAAAAACACGTATTGGACAAGATGCCGAATTTTCAATAACCTTTTTTAATATACACATCCACCTAAACCAAACACTTCCTTTCGTTTTCATGACATTTGCTTCACTAACTATTGTTTCTATACGAAATGTCCTGCGACGTCTTTCGAGAGGATTAGTAACAAGTTCTTTTAACGTGTATGTATGAAGTACATGTACACGTCACCGCTTGACGTCATAATCAGAGGACGTTGTTAAGTTACACGTACGAATCGTAGTAAGTATAGGTATATCTATCTAATAAGGTGTACGTGTAGCTAGCTTCTTTTCAATCGGATTAATCTGCAAGAAGAATACATCGAGATTCGTAAATCCTCGACGCAAGGAAAGTTAGAATTCTAAACGTGCTTTATAACACGGAAAATTGGAAGTTCGATAAATAATAAGTCTAGAAAATTTCAAAGAAGTTACCCGTTCTGTCGTTACGTGTAGAGCGTCGTTTACACGTCCATAACGTGTAGCTATACGTCATGTCATGACGTCATTTGAACAAAAATCTCAGGAAGTGATGACGTCATACGTACACGTCGCGCTAAAACTTGTACCTAAACCTCTCTGTTCCCTTGAATTCAGGCGATTACGTTTCTGGCGTCATAGAGAATTAAAATGTTCTGAACCAACAGTCCAATACCGAAAATATTTGAGGGATTGGTCAGAACAAAAGGACACTTTCAGAGTACATGAAATACCGTATCCTCTTGAACACGTGATGAATGTTTTTTACAATTCTATTGGATTACAAATGTATATGTTTTAATACAAAATATCCTATTAGATGCAAATGTAGTACATTTTGACAACTCGGGTCTGTATTTCATGTATCTCTCATTCAAAATTTCCAAGATGTTGACTTATTTATATTTCTCGTATAAATTTCTCTACTCCGCTCTTCGTATGATTATATTTTGATGTATTCCAGGAGTAGAATCCGTGTATCCCTGCATTTTTATAATTGGTGATTTACAAGTCGCACATCGAGTTTTTGGAACAAGATTTGCTACCTGATGCCGGACATTTCTAAACATGGACTTTTTCTAAGTCCTAATTCAATCTTTTTTCGGAAGCGGTTGCCCATTGGTCTAGTTGGTTTATGTGTGATCTTTTGTATTTCATGTTTTATGGTGTGAGTTAGTGTTCCTTGTCCCTTTCGCGCCTCTTTCTGTGTATGTCTGCTCTGTGTTGTGTTGCATTTGGTGTTTTGGAGTTTTGCTTTAGGTGCTGCAACCGATCGAGTGTTCTTGGAGATCCCCTCCTTTCTTTAGTAATATTGAAGCTGAATTAACGAAATCATCACGTTTGTCATACGGTGAGGTGTTCAAATGGCCGTTTGCGTCGAAAGATAGAAGTATAAAACAAAGGAGGGGATCTCCAACAACACCAGGTTGCAGCACCCACAGCAAAACCCCAAAACACCCAATGCAAAAACACAAAGCAGACAAGCACAGAAAGAGACGCATAAGGGACAAGGAACGTCAACACACAATACAGAAACATTAAACACAAAGGACTACACAAAAACCAACGAGACCAATGGGCAACCGGTGCCGTCTTAGGACGGCCATCTGCCACGGAAATAGCAGAAGGTATGGTTATCCTGGATTACGTGCGCACAACCCTCCCACTTTTCCGATTACCCAGAGGTATCGAAGAACGTACAATTGTGGTGTAAAACAACCCCCTCACTGTCAGATGACCACACACAAACAAGACCGCAAAACGCAGGGCCCAAGAAACACAGATGAATATGTAAATGGATATAAAAAGAGGTCGTACGTAATACAATCCGTGCTCTGCCGCCGCGAGCTCATGTATGTTATCACCCGAGGAGTCCGACTGACATTCAGAGAGGACAGGTGGTCGGGGCCCTGTCTTCTCTAAAGAGGTTTGGACAGGGCCCGTCATGGAGTCCCGTCGTCACAGTCAGTCAGAGTGCAAGTTTTAAGAATGCGCTTGTACAAGACTGTAGATTGGTCAAGTACCAAGCCTAGTGTCCGTCTGGTGACATTAGGATCATATCCACGGTATAAGAGGCGCTTGATGATTCTGACGCATTTTCGATAGTGATGTTGTCTATCTTTGATCCTTCTTATCTTGTTAATAATGTCACCATAAAATGCAGGTTGTGAAATACCTAAAGTAATATACTCCGTTGCCTGTATTGGTCCGAATTTCAGAAGAAGTTGACAATAATTTTTGTAGAATTTCCAGAAAGTCTTTACTAGTTTGTGAAAGCGAAAACCTTGTCCTAAAAGTTTCTTGGTAATTTGTAAATTTCTACTATGAAAATCCAAAACATGCTCTAGCATACCGGATGAGCTGTGAAATATAGATACCATAGGACGGTAATCTAGGAACATCACCGTCAAGCCAGGGGAAATTTACTATGTTAAATCCAAAATCATCTCTTTTGTCATACACACTTGTATGCATCTCTCCATTAACAATTTTGATATTTAGGTCCAAAAACGGTGTTTCTGTGTTTGAAACGTTTGCCTTGTTTAGAATCAATTCTTGTGGATAAATAATATTTTTATGCTTTTCAAAAACAGGATTGTCGATAGTAAGAATATCATCCAGGTACCTAGAAGTACCAATGAAGCATTTCACATCATCATTTTTTCTTTGTTTTTGAAGATTTTGGATAAATTCTTTTTCATACGTGTATAAAAATAAATCTGCAACAAGAGGCGCACAATTAGTACCCATTGGAATACCTACAACCTGCTTGTAGAGTTTCTCACCAAATCTTACATAAATATTGTCGAAAAGGAAGGACAAGGCAATACACAGGTCACCACATGTCCATGATTTGTATAATTTGTAATCTGTGGCGGAAAAGAAACCCTTCGATTCAGAAGTACAAATGTAACTTTTCCCCTCTCGATCAAAACACCATTTAATGAGTTTGGACAGTCGAGCATTTATTTTGTCGTGAGGAAGCGTGGTGTACATATTAGAAAAGTCGTATGAAGATATCGTATTTGCTTTAAAATTTCTTGATTTCATTTTGTCAATCACATCCCCTGGATTTTTAATAGACCAAAAGAAGTTTACGCCATTCTTGTTCATGACAGTTTCACAGTATTTTGCCACGTGTTCCTTTATAGCCGTGAGTGCTGACGTCAGATTTCTAGACAAAATTGTTGTTGAGCAGTTGCTAGAATTAGCAATGTATCGAAACTTGTATGGAGACTTGTGAAGTTTTGGTATACAGTATATTGTAGGGAGATCCAATTTAGAAATAGGGATGTTAAAAGAAGAAATTTCACTGTCATGTTTGTTCAAAATATTGGGAACACTTTCGTTGCTTTCGATATAAGTATTAGTAGAGGAAAGTTCCGAAACTAAAGTTGATATGTAGTAGCGTTTTCAAATAATTATGGTGTTGTTGGCTGTTTTGTCTGCAGGCGCGAAGACAAATTTTTCATGTAAATTACGTAACTTGGATTTGAAATATCTTTCAGATTTAGAAATTGGATTTTCAAAAAGTTGAGGATTTTTGTGGTAGTTATCTATTCGAATATCGGTTATATCCAAAATGAGGTTTTTCCAGTCATTCAGAGCATGCGATTCGACTCCTTCCGATTTACACCATCATTTGGTATAGTTATCTAAAGCTTCCTTTAGCACTTCGCGACATTTAATAAAATCTATCTTGGATGGGATTCTATACTTAGGTCCTTTCTTAAGAAGACCACGGAGCTGCCTGTCTTTGATAATTGAAAAGTCACCTGTAATAATATGACCAGCTGGTTGATATAGATATGCAGACGTTGCATATTCTCAAGAAGCAGGACATGATTCAAGTATTTTAGGATCTTGTGTAACTTTGTTGTAGTTAAAAACGAAATTTCGAATAGGTCTCTTATATTTGTAACAAATAAGAGCAGGTTCTAAATTTTCAAAATATTGAGGAATGGCACTTTGTACGCGATGATCCCGAAAAATATAAGAGATGTTCAGAAGATGAAATCCTTTGTTAATAAATGGAATTTTCATGAATCGTCTTTTAGGGGAGGTGTTTTTAACCAAAGGATATAGTTTATTTTGTGCGAATGCAACAATGATGTTTAGCCTGAATCAATCAGTGCGGATTTGTCGCACTCGTTTCCATGATCTCTCGTTCATGATGATAGATTTCATGTAGATGGTCCTTAAAGTTCGAATTATTGATGAACAGCACGTCAGCTATGTATCTGAAGGTTAGGTTTAACTGCACCTCGCATCTCAGTTCAACTTTAGCTTCAGTTACGTAGCTGACGTGCTGTCCATCAATAATCCAAACTTTTAGGATCATTTGAAATCGATGGACCCCTAGCAAGCTATATATCGCAAACAAATCATTTTTGTTTTCAATAGCTTTCCTTGAGATAAAGAAGATCCTGGCGACTATCTCAACAGCACTCGCAATAGAGCATCAAATTGAGCATCGACCGACCCCTAGCAAGCTAGTGGTTGGACCAGGTGCCTGAGAGAAGTAAGCATCCCCTGTTTGGCTAGCCGCACCCGCCGTCGATGTTCACGCACGACAATGAAAAAAGAAATCTTCAAAACATGAAATGTTTTGAGCTGTCGATCCAGTAGATCACTGTCGATCCAGTAGATCACTGTCGATCCAGTACATCACTGTAGATCCAGTAGATCACTGTAGATCCAGTAGATCCAGTAGATCACTGTAGATCCAGTAGATCACAAACTGTAGATCCATTTTCATTAATAAAGTCATTGTATCAGTCCCTTTCTGTGCTAGACACGTGTATTAACCTCCTTTAATTCCGATTTTTTATATTATGTCAAATTGATAAAGGGCCAAAACAAAGATTCTTTAAAGCAACAGAGCTGGAAGTGAAGCCCCGTTTGCATAGTAGACAACGCATGAAAAGATACAGGCTAAATTTTGTATGAATATAAATTGACCCTTCCGATTGCGGGAAAAAAATGCAAAATTTCGTGACGTCACAATGCTTTTACCATGTGTTTACCTCGGACAAACAAGCTTCGAACCTCGGTCAAACATCGAAAATGCATTGTGACGTCATGGAATTTCTCAAATTTTTCCCGCGTTCGGAAGGGTCAATTGATGTGCATAATGTACTCCTTGTACCAACTTTTATTGCTTGTTGATCAACTTGTGCTGTATATAGGGATATATTATCCATATTTGTCATTGGTGTCTATCGTTTTTTTTTTTTCAGTTGTTTGTCTTATGTTCATTTGTTTTAGCATTACTGAATATTAGTTCCGCTGTGATCAATACAAGAAGTCGAAACCAGCTTATTTTTTCACAATACTGATTCAATTTATTTCTTCCTTTTTCACTCATTAACAAAATTAGGATATATGAAAATATATGAAAACCATGATACATAATATAACCAAGGCATTAAGAATATAATATGCAAAAGCGTTACAGATTTGCACGAAGACATGTTTTGCCTCATGAGTATTTTGTTAGTCCTCTGTCATTTTGGCAGGACATGCCATCCAGTTGGCTGTTAGTCCATACTGAAAAGTATTAGACCACGTTTTTAAGATAAGGATAAAACCAGTCTCTGTTATGTTACGTGCTTCAGTATTAGCTCTGATATTATAATCCTTGTGACTATCTAGTGTTCTTATACCGACTGATACAGCTGGGATTCTGTCAAACGCAGTCGAAAATGTTATGTTCCTCTGTTGGGACCATGCGGAATGGACCCGTGAATAGTACTTCTGAGAGCCTGTCAGACCTGTAACAATAAAAATACAATTTTCATATTAAACATAAAGGACTTTTAGAACAATTTGATTTTCCTTTTAGTAGAGTGGATCATAATGTACCTTACATGTGTATATCATTTGTAGTAAAAAAAAATCTTCCTGTCTTATTTTGTCATTTTTATTATACTAATCATATTATACTAATCATAGTTTTGAATCATAAGGAAATTTCTTTGTTTTGTTTCTTCCTTAGAGTTTGATACCCGAGATGTCATTCCTATTGTTCAAAAATTATAAAAAGAGATTGTTAGACGGTTTATTCTCCAAGCGGTATTAACCAATAATGCGGAAGGGTTCCAACTCTATACCTTCTTGAAGATGTGGAATTTAAAGAATTTAAAGGAACTTTTACCACTCATTTCAGTAGAGTCCATTCGACCAAAGCCTTTGATTTTTCGGCACCTTACACGACAATCCCACATTCTAAATTGAAAGAAAGACTAAGAAATGCGTTTACAAGCAAGAATGGCAGTCGCAAACACAAAGTTATTGTTGTTAACTATGACAAAACCTACTTTGTAAAATAAAGTCCGATTCTGAAAATAAGTACACTTATACAGATATTATTCAGATGTTAATCTTCCTGATCGACAACATGTTTTTGGTATTTGGAGGAAAGGCCTTCCAACAAATTGTCCGAATTTCAATGGGAACCAATTGTGCCCCACTCCTTGCCGACGTTTTTCTTTATTCGTACGAATCTGAATTCATTCAATCTTTGGTCTCTGAAGGGAAAAGATACTTAGTTTCTTACTTTATGACAAACGTAACGTGGCGATTTCAATCTAAGACTCACAAACTTTCCTTTTCTGAGATAAAGAAGTGTAGCAACATCCCTTCATCGCCTGCTTATGGTGTGTACATATCTCAATTGATACGTTATGTCAGAGTACATGTAAGTACCGAACATATAGATTTTGTTCTGAGAACAAGGCGTCTTGTAACCATATGGCCTCTCCCTACAATAATTATGCAAATAAGTTAATTTGATCTTTAGTTGATTTTTATTTATTTTGTTTATGGGTTATTTCCAATCGTCTAGGAGAAGATAACTCTAATTTCAAACGTTAACTTTACGATCACGTGCTAAACTGATTTGATAGAAATGATTGTCATTCCCGCCAGTTTGTAACCTTACGTCTGTCAATACGAGGTGTCCATAGGTCAATTGACAGCAACGGAAACTATAGTAGTTCGCTTGTCACAGGTCTGGGTACAATAGACGAAATGGCGAGGATTTGTTGTAAATTTAGGCAACTTTGTTTATACGTCTGAATTCCAATTTAGTCATGAATTTTGATGGCGATTTCCATCTGATTGTGAAATATCCCAGGCTCCTAATGTGTACTGTGCGCATGATTTTGTATGTTACACTTCATTCTCATACTTCTATGATGAACTTCTTACTTCTGTTTGTTAATAAACTGTAAAACTTATATCAGGATTTTTATTCAGGGTTACGAAAATGACCAAGTAGAATACACAACGCGAAGTACAAGATTTGTAGGCCGAAAGGCTTACAGTCTTTCAGATAAGCATCTCAGTCAGAGATACGTTTGTGATCGACTAACTAGTTATTAACCTGGCATAGCGTATCAACTGAGATAGGAACACGCCATAAGCAGGCGATGAAGGGATGTTGCTACTCAGAAAAGGAAAGTTTGTAATGCTGAAATTGAAGTCGTCACGTTTGTCATAGAGTGAGGTGTTCAAGTGACCATCAGTGTCGTAGGACAACATTATGTCCAAATAGGATGCTGAATTATTTGTCTCTGTAGTTTCTTTGACTTCAAGTTCCGAAGGATAGATACTGCTCGGGTAATCCGCGAATTTTGGATTATTGATGGACAACACATCGTCTATTTATCTGTAAGTGAAGTTGAAGTCAGAAGCTAAGTATCTTTTCCCTTCAGAGACCAAAGATTGAATGAATTCAGCTTCGTACGAGTAAAGGAAAATGTCGGCAAGGAGTGGGGCACAATTGGTCCCCATTGGAATCCCGACAATTTGCTGGAAGACCTTTCCTCCAAGCACCACAAAAATGTTGTCGATCAGAAAGTTTAACATCTGAATAATATCTGTTTCAGTGTTGTCAGAATCGGACTTTTCTTTTACAAAGTAGGTTTCGTCATAGTTAACAACAATAAATTTGTATTTGCAATTACCGTTCTTACTTGTAAACGCATTACTTATAATTTTTGCGAGTCTTTCTTTCAATTTAGAATGTGGAATTGTAGTGTAAAGTGTCGAAAAATCAAAGGCTTTGATCGAATGGACTCTACTTAAATGAGTGGATTTCAGATGTTCTAAAAGTTCCTTCGAATTCTTTAAAATCCACATCTTGTTGATACCACTGCGAGAATATACTGTTGAACAATATTTTTGAATCCCAAATTTGATTTCAGATAAAGCTTTGGTGAGTAAGATCGATACAGATTTGTCCGCTGGTGTGATGACATAATGTTATTGGAGGTATGTAAGCTCTGTGATAACATCAGGGTCTTTAAATATAGACTCAAATCTGGTGTTCACAGATGATTTTAATCGGTAAATTATAGATAAAAGTAACCCTCTGATTGATTTAGCCATTCGGAAAGGATGTCGAGCTGTACATCCTCTTTCTTTGTCCAACGTCTTGCATATTCCTCACAAGAGTCCATGATAATTTTGACATTTTGGTTCCATGTAAAGGACATACTTTCTCTGTATTTGGGACCCTTTTTAACAATTCTCTCAACTTGTCGTTCTTGACTATACTAAGGTCATCAGTAATAACGTGTCCACAAGGAGAGTAGTTGAAATCCGATGAAGAACATTCGCAAGGAAGTGGATGTAGTAAGGGATTACTTAAATCAATACACTGCAAGAATCGTTTGTAATTGTAAATTTTAGATGCAACTGTTGATGTGTAGCTATATGAAATACAAGGAGTTTCTTTTCTTTTGAAATATGGTGGGATTTTTTCTGTGACAGTTTTGTGATTCAAAATTTGACCAAGATTCAATTTATCAATACCTTTGTTTGCAAATCTTACTTTAATGAAAGGACGGTTTGTTTTCTCCTCTGATTTATCTGATCTAACTGCTTGAAATAAACGAAAAGTAGAAATGTCTAAGATGACTCCTTGTAGTCTGTATTCTGGGAAACGTGTATCGGTAAATGTGAGGTCCTTCGTATATTCGTAGATTTCGTGTAACTTCCATAAAGGAACTGAGTATAATTTGGTAGGAATATAATGCATGCCTAGAGGCTCATTCAAAAATGGAATCAAAACAAAGGAGGAGATCTCCAACAACACCAGGTTGTAGCACCCACAGCAAAACCCCAAAACACCCAATGCAAAAACACAAAGCAGACAAGCACAAAGAGACGTGTAAGGGACAAGGAACGTCAACGCACAACACAGAAACATTAAACACAAAGGACTACACATAAACCAACGAGACCAATGGGCAACCGGTGCCGACTTAGGACGGCCATCTGCCAAGGAAATAGCAGAAGGTATGGTTATCCTGGATTACCCTCCCACTTTTCCGATTACCCAGAGGTCTCGAAGAACGTACAATTGTGGTGTAAAACAACCTCCTCACTGTCAGATGACCACACACAAACAAGACCGCAAAACGCAGGGGCCCAAGCAACACAGATGAATATGTAAATGGATATAAAAAGAGGGCGTACGTAATACAATCCGTGCTTTGCCGCCGCGAGCTCATGTATGTTATCACCCGAGGAGTCCGACTGACATTCAGAGAGGACAGGTGGTCGGGGCCCTGTCTTCTCTAAAGAGGTTCAAATAGTAATTCAAGTCATCGAAGGAGAAACTATGAATCTCAGGCCTATTATATTTACGAATGCCATGACTTCGAGGTGGTCGGGGCCATGTCTTCTCTAAAGTGGTTTGGACAGGGCCCGTCATGGAGTCCTGTCGTCACAGTCAGTCAGAGTGCAAGTTTTAAGAATGCGCTGGTACAAGACTGTAGATTGGTCAAGTACCAAGCCTAGTGTCCGACTGGTGACATTAGGATCATATCCACGATATAAAAGGCGTTTGATGATTCTGACGCAACACATAACCATCCTGCCTATTATATTTGCGAATGCCATGACTTCGAGGTGGTCGGGGCCCTGTCTTCTCTAAAGAGGTTTGGACAGGGCCCGTCATGGAGTCCTGTCGTCACAGTCAGTCAAAGTGCAAGTTTTAAGAATGCGCTGGTATAAGACTGTAGATTGGTCAAGTACCAAGCCTAGTGTCCGACTGGTGACATTAGGATCATATCCACGGTATAAAAGGCGTTTGATGATTCTGACGCAACACATAACCATCCTGCCTATTATATTTACGAATGCCATGACTTCGAGATGGTCGGGGCCCTGTCTTCTCTAAAGAGGTTTGGACAGGGCCCGTCATGGAGTCCTGTCGTCACAGTCAGTCAGAGCGTAAGTTTTAAGAATGCGCTGGTACAAGACTGTAGATTGGTCAAGTACCAAGCCTAGTGTCCGACTGGTGACATTAGGATCATATCCACGGTATAAAAGGCGTTTGGTGATTCTGACGCAACACATAACCATCCTGCCTATTATATTTACGAATGCCATGACTTCGAGGTGGTCGGGGCCCTGTCTTTTCTAAAGAGGTTTGGACAGGGCCCGTCATGGAGTCCTGTCGTCACAGTCAGTCAGAGTGCAAGTTTTAAGAATGCGCTGGTACAAGACTGTAGATTGGTCAAGTACCAAGCCTAGTGTCCGACTGGTGACATTAGGATCATATCCACGGTATAAAAGGCGTTTGATGATTCTGACGCATTTTCGATAGCGATGTTGTCTATCTTTGATCCTTCTAATCTTGTTAATTATGTCACCATAAAATGAACCATCCAACCATATACTTGTTTCTTCCGCAATGGAATAATGCGGAAGGGTTCCAACTCTATACCCTCTTGAAGAAAATTTCAAACCAATTTTCGCGCACCACACACGTGTTTCGGAAGTGACAGGATATTTCTGCCGAATTGAAGCGACAGTTGTTGAATGCAAGCAGGGGATTCTGACCCCTCCTGAGCACCTGGTCTCACTCCCATGTTGGGAGTTCGCTTCTTTTCATTTGTGGAGGTTTTTGTTTGCTTTGGTTTCTGTATTTTTTTTCCTGATTTTGTATGCCTTCAGTTTATGATTTTCTGAATTATCGATTTTGAAGTGTATATTGGGATATGGTCATTGTCCATATTTGTCATTACCATATTGCTTTTGCACAATTAATCATTGGTCGATGCATTACTACATAGTCTACTCGGTGTAATTATCATATTAAATGACCACGTGGTGCTTTAACCTTCCTCTTATTCTTATTTGCACTTGTCGTCTTTGGTAATTTAGTTCACACTGCTGAGTGAAAAACTTTCAAGGCACATACATCTGCCCGATGCAATGCCTATACAAAACAATTATTCTCTTGGTGGAAGGAAAGCAGCACTTATGATCCGTAATGAAATTAGTTGTTAAAACACCTCTGTCGTACAAAAAAAAACCCAGTGAAACCCCTTGTTGATTGAGACTCAAGAAAACAGATAAAATGAAAATCTTAGTGGTTTTTTGATCTCTTCTATTTATTTCTATTTTATTCTATATATCATTCTTTTTTATGTTCCTTTTGTGGGAAGGGGTCCTTTTTTTTGCTCTTGCTGTCTCGTTTATTTCATGTTGCAGTGTTGAGCAGGTAAAATCGTTCCCCGTGACCTGATGTTTATAAGTGTATTAATTACTTCTTTCCAGTTCTGTCGCCTGCAAGAAGCTTTGTTTTGGTCCTTTATCGATTTGACATCATAGATATTAGTTTGCTATTTCGAAAACTTGTCATTCCATTCAAAACTATCACCGAAATTAAAGGAAGTTAACATCTTAGCACCATCCCTCCTATGCTATTTTGAACATATATTTTATTTGGATATGCTACTGAATCGACCCTACAGCAAATTTGGAGCCACGCACTTTCTGTAAAGTAAATGTACAAATCTAAATTCAAAACATTAAAGAGGGCGCTACTGAAATGAATTTTGGTGGCTCCGCTGGAAGCATCACTAATAAGAATCTAATATTCGAAACACGTGTCTGGTGCAGGAAAAATGGTTTGGAATTTTCTTCATGAAGGTATAGAGTTTGAACACTTCCGTATAAACATTATTATAAACACTTATTTCATGTTGCAGTGGAGCAGTTAAAATCGTTCCCCGTGACCTGATGTTTAGAAGTGTATTAATTACTTCATACCAGCTCTGTCGCCTGAAAGAAGCTTTTTTTTCCTTTATCGATTTGACATCATAGATATTATTTTGCTATTTCGAAAACTTGTCATTCCATTCAAAACTATCACCGAAATTAAAGGAGGTTAACATCTTAGCACCATCCCTCCTATGCTATTTTGAACATATATTTTATTTGGATATGCTACTGAATTGACCCTACAGGAAATTTGGAGCCACGCACTCTCTGTAAAGTAAATGTACAAATCTAAATTCAAAACATTAAAGAGGGCGCTACTGAAATGAATTTTGGTGGCTCTGCTGGAAGCATCACTGATGAGAATTTAATATTATTTGAAACACGTGCCTGGTGCAGGAAAAATTGGTTTGGAATTTTCTTCATGAAGGTATAGAGTTGGAACACTTCTGTATTCTCATGAAGTTCGGAAAGTGGTTGTTGGGGAGAAATCGAAAATGTGTAAAGATTACACCTAGATGGACGGGTGGGAAAACGGAATATAATAGATAATTTTCTTCACTTTATATCCAATTAAGAATTTCATATACTTACATCCTAACCGCCTCAGTCCCGAAATGTCTGAAGATATGAAAGACAACTTGGATTACCTGTTTAGCATTTAAATATGTATTTATTATGATCCCGCGATAAAACAAAATTTTGATAATGTTCATGCGAACATGTAAAAAAACTATTTTCAACATATGAATTTAAATCAAATATTATATCCGCTTATTCTTATTTTTTCAAAGAAAAGTGTTATAACTGATTCTTATAAAATCCTTACCCTAACACTAACCCAAGTTCAATTGTCTTGTTAACTTAATGTAAGCTTGCATGGAGATACAGGTAGCATTTTTGGATAGCCTACAAGTCTATTTTCCGGTCAGTATTTTCAAATTTATATCAAAGACATATATATTATCACAAAAACGGTTATGTTTTTCTTTCGAGAAAACATGAAAATGAGTACATTGGCACTTACCCTGTTGAATTGTTTTGAATTCATTATTGACTCCATCGACAAATGTTCTAGTCTGATTCTCGAGCAAGGAAACATTTCTTTCTAAGCTATTTATAGAGCTTAAAGCAGGCTGTAATGCTGACATTGTTTCATTAATGAGAGAAGACTTTATATTTCTGAGATGGTCCAGATGTGTGACGAAAATTTGCTCAAATGCGAGCCGTAGGTCAGTCTCCTGATTGACCAATGAGCGAAGCCTTTGTATTTCCTCCACAATATTAGTCGATACTGGGTCATAATCCGAGTCCGTGTCTGCTGACGCTGTGCCGAGGCCTACCATTATTGTCAAAGCAATCAGATATCCCATGGAAAACATTGTGCCCTACTACGGATGATTTAAGATACTTTACCTGTGTTAAAAAAGAGCTACAATGACAAAGCACTGGTTAGAAAGTAAAAAATCTTTCGATTTTCGCTAGGTTGAAAGAAATTGTCTTAAAGACGATATTCAAAGCTTTGTAATATTTCAAGTCTAAATTCTTTTTTTTTTTTTTTTTTTTGGTTATTCTATCATTGTAAAATCTCTAGATATGGTTGATAATTCAGGAAGTTTATGATAATTAGATCATCTAAGCTTTTCTGATTAATCAACAATCAACAACAATTGCCTCATTTTGTCTATCTAAAGTGTTTTTCTTTATTTCAATATCCTGCTGTTATTTGAAATCTTTACTATTTACAAATTTAAAAGTTATGCATTTATGGCGATTTGAGCACCCGAAACGTGCAAGTCTGGTCTATGCTGAACATTTATCTGTTCTTAAATTATGTTATTGACTTTGAAGACGTTTAACATTTGTAGCACTTGGTGAGTGTCACTACTGGTAGACCAGGAGTCCCCGAGGGCACATATAGCCAAGTTCGATCAACTTCGGTTGATCGTTTCTTCAATGTATTCGAAAACTTCTGATATCAAAATTTCTTGAAATTGTCAATATTGAAATATATGTTCTATAGTACCAATTTTGTTGTACTAGACACGTGTTTCGGATATTTTAATCCTCGTCAGTAGTTCTTCATGCCAAACAGTTTAAATAAAAGTCAAGTGAATTTTCCTGGCGCCATCTACAATACAGAGCTTAAAGTTCCTCTTGCCAAAATGAGCGGCTCCAAATTTTGTGTAGGGTTTATTCAGAAGCGTATTTTAGTGAAAAATATGGCAAAAAATCGTTGGAGGGTAGGCGCAAGGAGCTTAATTCTAAACATGACCGAAAAAAATTATGCCGAAACCCAGCTTAGGACATTCCTGAAACGTGGGTCCTGTAGCATCATATCCTGCCACGTCTTTTGGTATATTATTGGACAAAATATCTTTCACACTCTTTGGTGTTATTACATCGTTTAGATTAAGGATCACTGACGAGGGTTGAGTATCCGAAACGTGCATGTCTGGTTCATGCTGCAAAAATGACGCAATTGAATTTGAAGACTATTAACATTTTAAAAAGAGGATACTAAAACTACCATGTACAACGAGAACAATCATGTAAAACAAAAAGGACATTAAAAACAAAACAGATAACAAATTAAAAGAATGAATAAAAATGACTTCGTCTAATTTTTTTAGAAGAGGTTTACACCCTGGTACCTTCCTCGTGTGGGATCGAAACATGTGGTGTAGTGATTCCTCACAGAGTTCTTTTTTTCATTTTCTTAATTAAACAATGCATGGAGCTCTTAAAAAAGTCGGTCACGAATACTGTTACTTGGTAGCAGATTTTTTTCACAGTGCACGCACATTGACCGCTTTTGGAGAATAGATTATTGCAGATATATATAGTGCCACCAAAATATAAAATATAATTAAAGGCTCAGATTAACAGATTGTAAAGACATTTTAAGTTTTTTCGCGTAGTTGATCCCGATTTGAACTAGAAAATAGGTCATGCAAAAATATAAACGTGAGGGTGTCATCCCGGTAGAAAAAGGAGATGACACCAAATAAATCCACCCCGTGAACAGACGGAGTCATACCGGTAGAGAAAGGAGATGACCGTATAAAAATGCACCACATGAACAGACGGAGTCATACCGCTAGAGAAAGGATATGACAGCACATATAGAGCGACCAAGTGAACAGACTGGGTCATACCGGTAGAGAAAGGAGATCACAGCACATAAATCCACCGCGTGAGCAGACGTAGTCATACCGGTAGAGAAAGGAGATGACCGCACATAAAGCCATCACATGAGCAGACGTAGTCATATACCAGTAAAGAAAGGAGATGACAACACATAAAGCCCTTAAGTGAACAGACGGAGTCATACCGGTACAGAAAGGAGATGACATCACATAAAGCCACCACGTGAACAAACAGAGTCATACCGGTAGAGAAAGGAGATAACAGCACATAAAACCATCACGTCAACAGACGGAGTCATACCGGTAGAGAAAGGAGATAACAGCACATAAAGCCATCACGTGAACAGACTGAGTCATACCGGTAGAGAGAGGAGATGACAGCACATGAAGCCACCACGTGAATAAACGGAGTCATACTGATAGAGAAAGGAGATGGCAGCACATAGAGCCATCACGTGAGCAGACGTAGTCATACCGCTAGAGAAACGAGATGACAGCACATAAAGCCATTACGTGAACAGACGTAATCATGCCGGTAGAGAAAGGAGATGACAGCACATAAAGCCATCACGTGAACAGACGTAGTCATACCGGTAGAGAAAGGAGATGGCAGCACATAAAGCCATCACGTGAGCAGACGTAGTCATACCGGTAGAGAAAGGAGATGGCAGCACATAAAGCCATCACGTGAGCAGACGTAGTCATACCGGTAGAGAAAAGAGATAGCAAGACATGAAGCCACCATGAGAGCAGACAGAGTCATACCGGTAGAGAAAGGAGATGACAGCACATAAAGCCATCACGTGAGCAGACGGAGTCATACCGGTAGAGAAAGGAGATGGCAGCACATAAAGCCATCACGTGAGCAGACGTAGTCATACCGGTAGAGAAAGGAGATGACAGTACATAAATCCACCACGTGAGCAGACGGAGTCATACCGGTAGAGAAAGGAGATGGCAGCACATAAGGCCATCATGTGAGCAGACGGAGTCATACCAGTAGAGAAAGAAGATGACAGTACATGAATCCACCACGTGAGAAGACGGAGTCATAACACCAGAGAAAGGAGATAACAGTACATAAAGCCATCACGTGAACAGACGGAGTCATACCGGCAGACAAAGGAGATGACAGCATATAAAGCCACCACGTGAACAGACGGAGTCATACCGGCAGACAAAGGAGATGACAGCATATAAAGCCATCACGTGAGCAGACGGAGTCATACCGGCAGACAAAGGAGATGACAGCATATAAAGCCACCACGTGAACAGACGGAGTCATACCGGCAGACAAAGGAGATGACAGCATATAAAGCCATCACATGAGCAGACGTAGTCATATACCAGTAAAGAAAGGAGATGACAACACATAAAGCCCTTAAGTGAACAGACGGAGTCATACCGGTACAGAAAGGAGATGACATCACATAAAGCCACCACGTGAACAAACAGAGTCATACCGGTAGAGAAAGGAGATAACAGCACATAAAACCATCACGTCAACAGACGGAGTCATACCGGTAGAGAAAGGAGATAACAGCACATAAAGCCATCACGTGAACAGACTGAGTCATACCGGTAGAGAGCGGAGATGACAGCACATGAAGCCACCACGTGAATAAACGGAGTCATACTGATAGAGAAAGGAGATGGCAGCACATAGAGCCATCACGTGAGCAGACGTAGTCATACCGCTAGAGAAACGAGATGACAGCACATAAAGCCATTACGTGAACAGACGTAATCATGCCGGTAGAGAAAGGAGATGACAGCACATAAAGCCATCACGTGAACAGACGTAGTCATACCGGTAGAGAAAGGAGATGGCAGCACATAAAGCCATCACGTGAGCAGACGTAGTCATACCGGTAGAGAAAGGAGATGGCAGCACATAAAGCCATCACGTGAGCAGACGTAGTCATACCGGTAGAGAAAAGAGATAGCAAGACATGAAGCCACCATGAGAGCAGACAGAGTCATACCGGTAGAGAAAGAAGATGACAGCACATAAAGCCATCACGTGAGCAGACGTAGTCATACCGGTAGAGAAAGGAGATGACAGTACATAAATCCACCACGTGAGCAGACGGAGTCATACCGGTAGAGAAAGGAGATGGCAGCACATAAGGCCATCACGTGAGCAGACGGAGTCATACCAGTAGAGAAAGAAGATGACAGTACATGAATCCACCACGTGAGAAGACGGAGTCATAACACCAGAGAAAGGAGATAACAGTACATAAAGCCATCACGTGAACAGACGGAGTCATACCGGCAGACAAAGGAGATGACAGCATATAAAGCCACCACGTGAACAGACGGAGTCATACCGGCAGACAAAGGAGATGACAGCATATAAAGCCATCACGTGAGCAGACGGAGTCATACCGGCAGACAAAGGAGATGACAGCATATAAAGCCACCACGTGAACAGACGGAGTCATACCGGCAGACAAAGGAGATGACAGCATATAAAGCCACCACGTGAACAGACGGAGTCATACCGGCAGACAAAGGAGATGACAGCATATAAAGCCACCACGTGAACAGACGGAGTCATACCGGCAGACAAAGGAGATGACAGCATATAAAGCCACCACGTGAACAGACGGAGTCATACCGGCAGACATAGGAGATGACAGCATATAAAGCCACCACGTGAACAGACGGAGTCATACCGGCAGACAAAGGAGATGACAGCATATAAAGCCACCACGTGAACAGACGGAGTCATACCGGCAGACAAAGGAGATGACAGCATATAAAGCCACCACGTGAACAGACGGAGTCATACCGGCAGACAAAGGAGATGACAGCATATAAAGCCACCACGTGAACAGACGGAGTCATACCGGCAGACAAAGGAGATGACAGCATATAAAGCCACCACGTGAACAGACGGAGTCATACCGGCAGACAAAGGAGATGACAGCATATAAAGCCACCACGCGAACAGAAGGAGTCATACCGGCAGACAAAGGAGATGACAGCATATAAAGCCACCACGTGAACAGACGGAGTCATACCGGCAGACAAAGGAGATGACAGCATATAAAGCCACCACGCGAACAGATGGAGTCATACCGGCAGACAAAGGAGATGACAGCATATAAAGCCACCACGCGAACAGACGGAGTCATACCGGCAGACAAAGGAGATGACAGCATATAAAGCCATCACGTGAACAGACGGAGTCATACCGGCAGACAAAGGAGATGACAGCATATAAAGCCACCACGTGAACAGACGGAGATCATAGTGAACAAGCATCTCCTCCTTGCTGACAACACCAAGCACTATGCCGAATGTACTATGGTATATGGAGAAAATGTGGATAACTTGATATAATTGTTCTTTGTTTTGGCACTTTATCGATTTGATATCATCAATTTATATATTTTTTAGCAGTTTCGGAAACTTGCCATTTCATCGAAATCAAAGTAGGTTGACATCTTAGCACCCCCTCCAATGCTATTTTGAACATAGATTTTATTTGGATATTCTACTGAATCGACCCTACAGGAAAGGAGCTGCTTACTCTCTGTAAAGTAAATACACAAATTTAAATTCTTTAAAAAACACAGGGCGATAGAGAAATGAATTTTGGCGGCTTATGAAATGCACTTTGGCTGGAATCATCACTGATGAGAATTTAATATTCGAAACACGTGTCTGGTTCATGAAAATTGGTTTGAAATTTTCTTCAAGATGGTATAGAGTTGGAACACTTCTATATTATTAAGTTTAGACTACAAAAATAGATCATTAACATGTAAATACCGAGTAATGACCAGTGCATGTCCGAATTCCGTTTAAAACGCTGCTATTTGTACGAATTACTGACGGGGAACCACCTCTATAGACAATAATCAACTAGATCTATAAATCATGTATAAGTATAAGTACAAATCGTAATTTAGGAGTCAAAGATCAGGGGGAATATGGCATCATTGTGTAAGTGTCCATTAACAAGCAAGAATGGAGGCAGGACCAGGTGCCCGGGAGGAGTGAGCGTCCTCTGACTGCATGCAACACCCGCCGCGAATGCCGAATAGAAACATGTCAAATCCGGTTATGTTCGAATAGGATAAAAATCGAACAAATATGCGCTTTAATATACTTACTGTTTTATCATAGGTTAATCCTCAATTCATAGTATTTGGTACTTTTCCTCGTCATGGTGGAAAGTTCTTTTATATATCTGCAGTCATTGCTACAGACTGGCAAAATAGACATCATAAGTGTTTATCTTTATCGGTTTCCGTTTATTAATTTATAAGGTGTCAAAATATCGTCATTTATAATAGTCGAAGTGAAGAGTTATTCATGTTACTTACCGCATGATGAAAAGCGATATACTACCTCTTCTCTCAAGGCAAATTAATTAAATGAAAAACGCTTAAGTCATAACTACTTTGGTGCAAATGATCGGAGACAAGAATTCTTAAATTGACAAACGATCAAGTTTACGTGTTGCAGTAAACAAGTCTCGGGTTTTCTCCTCCCTTCTTTCCTGTATAGTTCCGTCCTCAACTGCAGTTTTGACAATACAAGGTCATATTTAGAAATATAAGGTTTTCAAATTTTGTCCCGTGTCCTGGATTTTCTGATGATCATTGGTCTTGAAAAATATAAAATAGAACTCTCTCACATAAACATAAATATCGGACAAACAGACGGAGACAATGACACAGCTCCATAGAAACACGGAAGATAACTTTATCTAATGAACCAGAGTTCAGTGAAAATGTGGAATGCTATACTTCATAGACGTACCTATCAGTAACTCAGTCTCAAAGTCGAGAAGAACAGGTAAACTCATCAGAAAGAAAGGAGGGGATCTCCAACAACACCAGGTTGCAGCACCCACAGCAAAATCCCAAAACACCCATGCAAAAAAAACACAGAACAGACACCCACAGAAAGAGACGCAAAAGGGACAAGGAACACCAACTCACAACATAGAATTTACATTGTCTAGAACGATTTCGAACCTCGAAATGAATAGCATTCCAAAGTGAGACAAGTCAGCGTCTCCTGATTGCATGCAACATCCGTCGCAACAGCTCCATGAGAACTTGTCAAATTCGGTGATTGTCTCGATGTACATATCAATTTAAATATTTCTTGTTTTGGTGATGACGACAGCCATTCAATCGCAATCCAGAATGTCACTGATTCTGATATGCTTTTACTATATCCCCGTAGCGACCGAAGATCTTCCTCAATGATGATTTCAGTCGTTGTGTAATATAACCCTGAACAAGTAGCTTACTTGTTCACTATATCCCCAGGGACAAAAAAAAAAACACACCCACAAGCAGTGATATGTAATGGTTGATATCGTCATTATTGAAATACACATATTGTATTGTAATGAATAAAATCCATCAGAGGATTACTCTATTCAGAATTTACCAGGTACAATTAACTGAAAACACCAGATTCGAGACTATTTAAAAAGACCCTAATGTTATCACAGAGCTAACCTAACTCCAAGAGCATTATGTCATCACACCAGAAGACAAATGTTAAACGTCTTCAAATTCATTTGCTTCATTTAAAAGCAGATAAATTTACAGCATGGACCAGACGTGCACGTTCCGGGTATTTGATCAGTCAGTAATCATCAATCCGAACAATGAAATATGGCTAAAATCTGTGAGATGAACATCAGAGAAGTGCCAATCAGTTATTCAGTCTCAAAGTAAATTATGTCCAAAAAATGGTTGGGATACAAGATCCTACAGGACCAAGGTTTTTGTAAACAGAAATATTTTCGAATGCGTTTGAAGAAACCACCAACCGAAATTGATCGAACTTGGTTACATGTGCCCTCGGGGACTCTTGGTCCATCAGCAGTGACATTCCCCAAGTGGTACAAATATCTAACGTCTTCAAATTCATCAGCATAATTTAAAACCTCAAATAATGACACATTTACTTGCAAAAAGTACTATTTCGACAGTCTTGTTAAAGAGTTGGGTTTAAATTCGACACCTGAAAATCACTGGTTCCTCATAATGTTCAACCAAATTTGTATCGATCCCATTCACCAAAGTTTTATCTGAAACCAAATCTGGATTTCAAATCAAAGTTCCCCGCGAGGGGTTTGACAATAAGTGTTTTAAATATTTTCCCTGACATGGTCGCCATAGCACTTTCTATATAGATATTACTTCAGATAGTGCATGTCTTGTAGATATTGTTTTTATTTTCGTGCATGGACATCGATAGCGGGTGCGGCTAGCCAAACATGGGATGCTTGCTCCTGGTCCCACCTCTAGCTTGCTAGGAGTCCGTCGATGCTCAATTTGGTGCTCTATTGTGAGTGCTGTTGAGATTGTTGTCAGGATCTTCTTTAGGTACCTCATTCAAAAATATTCTTCGACAGTATATTCTCGATTAACCCGATGTGGATTTTAAGGAATTCGAAGGAACTTTTCGAGCATACGAAATCCGTTCATTTTAATAGAGTCTATTCGATCAAAGCCTTTGATTTTTTGACACTTTTATACACAACAATCCCACATTCTAAATAAAAAGAAATGTATTCTGTCTTAGACCATATGAACCATCCAAACACAGAACATACTTGTATCTTCCGAAATGGAAGTAGCCGGATTGACATTTCTGCCGAATTGAAGCGACGGGTGTTGCATGCAAGTACCAAAT
>VSWD01000007.1:86632685-86727753 GCA_033119305.1 Pinctada imbricata | reverse complement strand
TGGATGATATTTATCGGTGAAATGGCTAAAAAATATATATGATGTCACATTGATAAAAGGCCAAAACAAAGCTTATTTCAGGTGACATAGCTGGAAAGAAGTAATTAATACACTTGACAAACATCAGGTCACGGGGAACGATTTTAACTGCTTAACACTACAACGTGAAACAAGTGTTTATATAAATAATGTCGAAGGGTTCCAACTCTATACCTTCTTGAAGAAAATTCCAAACCAATTTCAATGCACCAGACACGTGTTTCGAATATTAAATTCTCATCAGTGATGCTTCTAGCACATACATCACATCATCACATACGTCAAAGATAAATTGTTTTATCTATTTGTATACATCTTGAATTATTATTATTATTTATTCTTCGCTTTGGCATCAATAAACTGTGCTTAGACTATATTCTTGTTCGAGGATCCTTAAGTTCTCTTACAAAGTTTCCATCATGGCACTGTACAGATTGATCTAAGGTACGTCTTCTATATATTTTAGGAATTAGAAAAGGAAAAAGATTTACTTGCACGTCGCTTGGAAAAAAAAGATATAAAAGCACAAAAAAGGTACAAGCGACCACGACACTAAACGTGTTTAAACCCAGCGGAAGGGACAGTACATCCCTTGAGCCCTCTGGACACACGTATATGTATCTGTATCCAGACGTAACAAGGGACAGTACGTCCCTCATTCCGTTCGGACACAAGTACATAAAAAAAAAACACAGGAAAAAATGAACAACAACGTTAAGTATTCAGAAAATGTCGGATCGGCCCAAAGGCTAATGCATGTCTCTCGCAGAAAAAAAGATATAAAGAGCACAAAAATGGTGCGAGAGACTCACGACATTAAATTAATTTACCTCAAATTTTCAGAGCACCTCGGCTCCTTCTTCAGGAGACACTCAGAACATACATTCAGAAAAAAAAAATATGAAAAAAAAGAAAAAGAAAAATAATGGTGTTATGTGGCTTTGCTCTGGAAGGCATGTCATAAAACCATGGCAGTCAAAAATGAAGAGGGACGTTACAATGTAAGGCAGACAAATAAAAGGGGACGTGGAAACCATCCATTCTGCTTAGACAAGATCGCTAGGAAAGGAATCATAGAGTAAAACGAGGGAATGAATGGCAGGAAAAAATCGGATAAACGGTATTACTACGAACATGGAATATTTATTGAAATTATCTAAGTTCCTAAAGAAAAATAACGGATACTGGAGAAAAATGGGCAAATAAAAGGTGAGATGAAATGAAAAATACATACAACACCTTTAAAAATAAGAAAAACAAGGCAAACACCCCCAAATAAAACATACATCCATACTGTAGCAAAGTGACCGGTGAACTGTACACGCGTGAGTCGGTATGAATAGAAAGTGGTATGACAAAAGGGGCGCTTTAAGGGGCAACCGAAAATAGGGAAATTATATGGTTTTGAGACGAAGTCAAGCGCTCGTTCGCATTTTCGTCAATTGATCCAAACGGAAGAATTAGGGCGTGTTACAAAAAAGTACCCGTGAGGGAAGATCAAGCAGAACCTATCTCATAAACATAGTAAGTAAGGACTCTGAAATAAAGGCCTAGTACAAAATTCGAATTTAGTATTTTCTACTCATATGAAGAGTGTCAGAGCGTTTATTCAAGCCGTCTGGTTCAATGGTTTTCAGAGTATACTGCCAAAAGTTTTCCTTGGCTACTCTATGTCACATAGCGCATGTATGAAGAGTTCAGATCTAAACTTCTGATTTCTGAAAGAAGGGAGGAGATCTCCAACAAGACCCCGTTGAAGCATCAACAGCTAAACACCCCGATGCAAAAACACAAAAGACGAGTACAGCACGAGACGGAAAAGAGACACACGACATGTAAACATCAAACACAAAAGACTACACATAAACCGACGAGACCAATGGGCAACCGGTGCCGACTTTGGACTGCCATTTGTCACGCAAGTAGCAAATGGTGTGGTTATCCTGGACTACGTGCGCACAACCCTCTCACTTCTCCAATTACCCAGAGGTCTCGAAGAACGTACAATTGTGGTGTAAAACAACCTCCTCACTGTAAGATGACATCACACAAACAAGACCGCGAAACGCAGAGACACAGATGAATATGTAAATGGATATAAAAAGAGGGCATGCGTAATACAGTCCGTGCTCTGCCGGCTGTAGCGAGCTCATGTATGTAATCACACGAGGAGTCCGAATGGCATTCAGAGAGGACAGGTGGTCGGGGTCCTGTCTTCTCTAAAGAGGTTTGGACTGGGCCCGTCATGGATTCCCGTCGTCACAGTCAGTCAGAGTGCAAGTCTCAAGGATGCGCTTGTACAAGACTGTAGATTGGTCAAGTACCAAGCCTAATGTCCGTCTGGTGACATTAGGATCATATCCACGGTATGAAAGGCGTTTGATGATTCTGACGCATTTTCGATGGTTATGCTGCCTACTTTTGATCCTTTTTATTTTGTTTATCATATCACCATAACAGACAGGTTGTGTAATACCCATAGTAATGTACTCTGTTGCATGTATAGATCCGAATTTTAAAAGAAGTTGACTGTATTTTTTGTAAAAATTTCAGAAAGTCTTAACTAGTTTATGAAAGCGGAAATCTTGACATAAAAGTTTTTTGGTAATCTGTAAATTTCTACTGTGAAAATCCAAAATATCAGTACATGCTCTAGCGTACCGGATGAGCTGTGATATGTAAATGCCATATGACGGTAATCTTGGAACATCACAGTCAAGCCAGGGGAAATTTACTATGTTGAATCCAAAATCATCTCTTTTTTCATATACACTTGTATGAATCCTTCCGTTTACAATTTTGATATTTAGGTCCAAAAACGGTGTTTCTGCATTTGAAAGGTTTGCCTTGTTAAGTGTTAATTCTTGTGGATAAATTTCATTCTTATATAATTCAAAAGCAGGATTGTCAATGGTTATAATATCATAGAATATCTGAAGCATTATGATAAGGAAATTTTCACATTGGAAAATCGACCTTGAAGGAGATCATTTGTATTAATATGTCAGAGTCGATGACTTTCAGTGTATGTAAGATAAAAAAATCTACCCAAATGGTTCTTTAATAGTATACACGATTTTTCAGATGAATTAAACATGTTCCAAAGTATAGAAAACAGCCAGCAACCAAATGTGTGCATATATACCCAAAATAATATAATACAGCTGATGATGATAAAGATGAGGAATACATGAGGAATACTAACATTATGATATGCCAAGTATTAAGAAATACCATTATAGCTGTCAGAGTTTCCTTTCTCTATACTACAATATCAATAATGTGACCTAAATAACATTGCATTCAAAGCTTTATGTTTGTGAAGCACTGATGGATGTGACTTATAGTCTTGATACTGATGTCTATAACTGAATCAGAATGACTAACTGAGTTAGATCTTTACCTATATACCATATGAGACAGACAAAGTAAATCAAGAGGGAGCTGGACAGATAGAGGAACACGCAAACAAACTGAATACCAGAAAACAGTACGAGTTAAGCAATGTCTTAAGTTAAACTGTATGCAGATAAATTCAAATGTTAAACGTCTTTAAATTCAATAGCATCATTTAAAACCTGATGAATTAACAGCATGGACCAGACATGCACGTTTCGGGTACTAAACCCTCGTCAGTGATCCTCAGTCTAAACAATGTAATATGTCCAAAAATGTACCAAAAGACGTAGCAGAATGGGTGGGATATGATGCTACAGGACCCACGTTTTAGAAATTTCAAGAAATTTTATAACAGAAAATTTCAAATGCGTTGAAGAGACAGACGATCAAACAAAGTTGATCGAACATGGCTACATGTGCCCTCAGGGACTCTTGGTCCACCAGCAGTGACACTCACCAAGTAGTTCAAATGTTAAACGTCTTTAAATTCAATAGCATCATTTAAAACCTGATAAATTAACAGCATGGACCAGACATGCACGTTTCGGTTACTAAACCCTCGTCAGTGATCCTCAGTCTAACTGAAAATCATTTCAACATTCTATGTGCATTTCCTAACAACATATAAATTATGAATATTCGCAAAATGATAAGACTGATTACAATTCTTAGATTATTCCAAAATAATAGTATACATCTTTATTTTTGAATCTTTAATCCAACATACACGACCTTGTGATCGGAACAATAGCGAGAAGTTTTGCATGATTAAGTTTTGTCCCCATTGATCAGAGACATATCAAGAATTGACACGTCCCGTTGTATTCAAACATGAAATTTGTTTTGAAAGTCCACTACAATTTAATTCAAACTTTTTGAAGTCTCCAATTAGAATAACGCACTCATCAGAGAGGATATTATGTTAAACAGATAAAAGATTATCATGAACAACCTTCTTTGAAGCTAATACGGACACAAACACGAGGATGATGTGAACTTCACCAGGGGAAAATTTATTCACACTAATATGAATTACATTAAGGTTTTGGTCAATGTATACATACTCCATTGGTATACTGTATTGGTACTTTGTCTCTTACGTATACTACAACGTCTCCAGCACGTTAATTTATCCTTCCTATCTTTCTTGTATGATGTAATTGAAGAAGGGAGGGATCTCCAACAAGACCCTGTTGCAGCACCAACAGCAAAACATCCGATGCGAAAACACAAAGACGAGCATACTAAGAGACGAAAAAGAGACATACGACATATAAACATAAAACACAATTAAAAGACTACACATAAACCAACGAGACCAATGGGTAACCGGTGCCGACTTTGGACGGCCATTTGTCACACAAGTAGCAAATGGTGTGGTTATCCTAGATAACGTGTGCACAACCCTCTCACTTCTTCAATTACCCAGAGGTCTCAAAGAACGTACAATTATGGTGTTAAACAACCTCATCACCGTAAGATGACCAGACACAAACAAGACCGATAACTACAGGGGCCCAAGCAGCACAGATGAATATGTAAATGGATATAAAAAGAGGGCGTACCTAATACAATCCGTGCTCTGCCGACGCGAGCTCATGTATGTTATCACCCGAGCTCGAGAAGTCCGAATGACATTCAGATAGGACAGGTGGTCTTGACCCTGTCTTCTCTAAAGAGGTTTGGACAGGGCCCGTCATGGAGTCCCGTCGTTACAGTCAGTCAGAGTGTAAGTCTAAAGAATGCGCTGGTAGAAGATTGTATATTGGTCAAGTACCAAGCCTGGTGTCCGTCTGGTGACATTAGGATCAAATTCACGGTATAAAAGGCGTTTGATGATTCTGACGCATTTTCGATTATTATGATGTCTACCTTTGATCCTTCTAATTTTGATTATCATATCACCATAAAAAGCAGGTTGTGTAATACCCAAAGTAATGTACTCTGTTGCGTGTATAGATCCGTATTTTAAAAGAAAGTGACAGTTCTTTTTGTAAAATTTCCAGAAAGTCTTAACTAGTTATGAAAATGGAATCTTAACCTAAAAGTTTCTTGGTAATTTGTAAGTTTCTACTGTGAAAATCCAAAATAACAGTACATTGTCAATATTGAAATATATGTTCTATAGTATCAATCATGCTCTAGCGTACTGGATGAGTTGTGACGGTAGTCTTGGAACATCACCGTCAAGCTAGGGGAAATTTACTCAGTCTCGTCTCTTTTGTCATAAACACTTGTATGAATTTCCGTTTACAATTTTGATATTTAGGTCCAAAAGTGGTGTTTCTGTATTTGTAACGTTTGCCTTGTAAAATGTTAATTCTTGTGGATAAATTTCATTCCAACATAATTCAAAAGCAAGATTGTCAATAGTTAGAGTATCATCCAGATACCTAGAATTATTATTGAAACATTTCAGATCATCTTTGCATTTGAAGACCTTGGATAAATTCTTTTTCGTAAGTGTATAAAAATAAATCCGCAACAAGAATAATCGATAAATATGACAACAACAATTCCGAGCAACTTTACTTTTGTTTCGTAGACGTCAGAAAGGCCTACGATGCCGTATGGAGAAAGGGACTAATGTACAAATTATTGAAGACAGGGATTAGAGGCAATATATTTAGTGTAATTGAAGATATGTATTGTAAGTCAGAATGTTGTGTTAAGCTCAATAAATTTAGAACGGACTTTATACAAAATCTTGTCGGAGTGAAACAAGGGGAGGTTCTTAGTCCCCTGCTTTTTAACCTCTTTATCAATGATCTAGTTGGAACCATAGACAAGTCCGAAGATGTAAAGTTGAATGATAAAGAAATCCCCTGCCTCCTTTATGCGGATGACCTTGTCTTTATATCGAAATCGGCTGATGGATTACGACAAAAACTCAACGGCTTGGATGCTTACTGCGAAAAATGGTTCCTTCCAGTAAATACTGCTAAAAGTAAAGCTATGAAAATCACAAAAAACTGGAAGAAAAAAAAAAACGGGGATACTTTCTATTTAGGTAAAACGCAATTAGAAAACACCAATATTTATAAATACTTGGGAATCTTGTTTTCATCAATAGGAAAGTTTACTTGAGCCAAAAATAATATCTACGAAAGAAGTAAAAAAGCACTATATAGTTTGAAATCAGCAGTAAACAGGAAAACTTGTCCATTTTTACAAGTCTGAAGCTATTTGACCACAAAAGCAAGTCTGCTTGTATGGATCTGAGGTATGGGGAGAATTGGATAGGATCACATCAACGAACCCCTTTGATTTATTCAATCAATGCATCAATAAATTACCCATAGAAAAAGTAAACTTATCCTTTTGCAAATGGATCTTAGGAGTACGCAAAAACAGCACAAATCTAGCTGTACTTGGAGAATTGGGTAGGTACCCACTATTAATTGACGTCATTCTAAGAACCTTTTCGTACTGGTCGTACCTCCAAAAAGGACGCATCAAGAAAACCATTGTTGAATGAATGTATGTTAGTTGCGGAACATTTACAGAAAAACGGATCGAAATCTTGGTCTTCGGATATTGATAAAATTTTCTCAATGTTTAATGTAAAAATCTCTGAAAACCAAGGTCAAATAAATATACAGGAACTAAAGAAACAAATATTTATTCAATTTGAAAATGTTTGGACAAATATTATACAAAAGATACAGGGCAAACTGCGCACTTACGCAAAATTTAAAACAAATTTTGTAATGGAGAAATACATGTATAAACGAGAGACCCATTGTCTTTAAGGGTAAACTATACTAGATTCCGTATAAGCGCGCATAGCTGGGCCATCGAAACCGGAAGGCACGCAAGACCCGTTACTTTGGTAGAGAAACGTATATGTGGCCATTGTTCATTAAATGAGGTAGAGGATGAAATACATGTCCTCTTGTGATGTTGTAAATCCGAAGAAAAACGGAATGAAGTATTTGATAGAATTAATGATAAATGTAAAAACTTTCCTACATTTTCAGAGGAAAGTAAATTTATATACATCCTAAATAGCGAATATCAAATACTGAACTGTTGTTTAGAACTTGTGAACTATATTTTCCAAACTAGGAGATCCTCTTGAGTAGATAGTAGTAATCCACTATTCTTAATCTAAATCTTATCAATGTTCACATGCATATATTGTTACTTTACATATTTATTATGTCTATGTTTAATTCACCATTTATCTTTCTTGCACAATGACTGTAAAAGTTGACTGCAATAAATGATTAATTGATTTTGTATTTAAACAGAAAGCAAAATTCTTTTTAATCCTCGAGTGCGCTTCATGCTGTTGTGTTAATTGAACTTCATGTCAATAAAGATTTATTCTCGAGTACAAGAGACGCACAGTTAGTACCCATAGGAATCCCCGCAACCTGATTGTATAGATCCCCACCAAATCTAACATAAATATTGTCCAAGAGGAAAGACAAGGTATTACACAGGTCAGGTCACTACATGTCCATGATTTGTATGATTTGTAGTCTTTCGAGAAAAAGAAACCCTTTGATTCAAATACACATATGTAAGTTTTCCGCTCTCGATCAAAACACTATTTATGGGTATAAATAATCGATAATTAATTTTGTCATGAGGAAGTGTAGTGTACATATTAGAGAAATCGTATGAAGAAATCGTATTGACTTGTAAATTTCCTGATTTCATTTTGTCAATCACATCCCCTGAATTCTGAATATATATTTACATCGTTCCTGTTTAGAACAGTTTCACAGTTGCTGGAATTAGGAATAAATCAAAATTTGAAAGGAGACTTGTGCAGTCCAATATAGTATTGGGAGGGGTACCTGTAAAGTGCGAAACGAAACAAAAACGAAACGAAACGAAACGAAACAAAACAAATCGAAACGAAACGAAACAAATCGAAACGAAACGAAACAAATCGAAACGAAACAAAACGAAACGAAACAGATCAAAACGAAAGGTCAAGGTGGCGACTTTTAATAGAAATTAGTAGAAGAAAGATGGATAGATTCATTTCATATGTAGAGGATCATCTCCTCGAACTATTCAGACCAAAAAATGAAAATTTGCCCGTCTCGTTTTTTGGCTATAAACGTCAGTTTTTGGCCTATTTTAACAGTTTTGTTAATTTAGAGAATACCACATCATAACTTTACATACAAAAATTCATATATATATCCTTATTTTCCAAGATTCTTATAGCTTTTGGATAAATTAAAGGCTATTTTGAGAAATTCTGATAAAATAATCAGTTTAAGGAGAATATTTTCTTATAAAAACTATGTTGCTGGTTGCCATGGCAACAACTCATTATTTTTATCAATAGCTGGAAGGTCGCCAGCTACACAATTTTTTTCTACATATATCTATGGTATTGCTTTATCCTAAAGCAGTGAAATCAATATGTATCCGAATTAGTTTTTGAGCAAAATGACTGTTTCTATAAATAGCACAATAATTTATGCAAAAATCAACATTTTGACCCAAAAAAATAGAGTTTAATTTGAAGTTCGAATTTCTAATTATCTCACTTTGAAAGAGTATAATGGATAGTAAATATTCTGATGTTTGAATCTTTGATAGCAGAACTCATGCGAAAATGACAATTTTTTCCTATTTTCGGCGATTTTTCATTGAATGATATGTATTTTTCCCAAAAAATATCCATTCAACAATGAAAGTTTCAAGGAGTATTATTTTTTTCTAAAATAATGTAACAATCTGAGCTTATACCATGTATCGTTTATGTCGGTTTCAAATATTATGTGATATGAAAATAGAGTTATCTCCCTGTAGTCGCAACCCTAACCTTAATAGGACCACGAAGATGCTTATCTTGGATAATTGAAAAAAGTCACCTGTTTTACACCACAATTGTACGTTCATCGAGACCTCTGGGTAATCAGAAAAGTGGGAGGGTTGTGCGCACGTTATCCAGGAGAACCACACCTTCTGCTATTTCCGTGGCAGATGGTTGTCCTAAGTCGGCACCGGTTGCCCATTGGTCTCGTTGGTTTATGTGTAGTCATTCGTGTTTGATTTTTCTGTGTTGTGCGTTGACGTTCCTTGTCCATTTTGCGTCTCTTTCTGTGCTTGTCTGTTCTGTGTTTTTGCATTGGGTGTTTTGGGGTTTTGCTGTTGGTGCTGCAACCTGGTGTTGTTGGAGATCCCCTCTTTTGTTCAATATTTTGAAAATTTAATGCCACCTCTTATTTGTTATAAATACAAGAAACCTATTCTAAACTTTGTTTTTAACTATAATAAAGTTACGCCAGATCCTGACATACTTGAATCGTGTCCTGCTTCTTTAGAATGTATAACTTCTAATTATATTTACAAACCAGCTGGTTATATTGTTATAGAAGAAGGGAGGGATCTCCAACCAGACCCGGTTGCAGTGCCAACAACAAAACACCAAAACACCCTAAGCGCAAACACAGAGAAGACGAGTACAGCAAGGGACGAAAAAGAGACACACGACATAGAAACAATAAACACAAAAGACTACACATAAACCAACGAGACCAATGGGCAACCGGTGCCGACTTAGGACGGCCATCTGCAACTCAGGTAACAGATGGTGTGGTCATCCTGGGTTACGTGCGCACAACCCTCCCACTTTTCTGATTACCCAGGAGGTTGTTTTACACCACAATTGTACGTTCTTCGAGACCTCTGGGTAACTGGAGAAGTGAGAGGGTTGTGCGCACGTAATCCAGGATAACCACACCATTTGCTAATTGCGTGGCAAATGGCCGTCCAAAGTCGGCACCGGTTGCCCATTGGTCTCGTCGGTTTATGTGTAGTCTTTTGTGTTTGATGTTTATATGTTGTGTGTCTCTTTTCCGTCTCATTGTATGCTCGTCTTTGTTGTTTTTGCATCAGGTGTTTTGATGTTTTGCTGTTGGTGCTGCAACAGGGTCTTGTTGGAGATCCTCTCCCTTCTTTAAAATAATTGAGAACCCTCTGTGTCTTTTGTTGAATGTAGAGCCTAGTAGGGCGTAAAATACGACTATGGGGTCCACATTTGAGAGATATTAGAGTACTCTTTGTGAGGAAAAAGTTTTTTAATGTTGAATGTAGATGATGGTAAAGTGACTGTAGTGACAGAGGGTGATCTTAAGGGGGTTAATTTAATACGAGGCGACCTTAAAATGCCACAATGCGATAATGGAAGAAAGATGAATTAGCGTCCTACCTAGAAGACACTACAACAAATCCAAATTAGAGAACATTATGAAGGTATGATGTTGTATGTTTATTTTTTTAGCCATGCATGTATCGGGAAAACACAAGATATCAGGATGTTGAAATTACATTGTATGTCTGACAGCGTCTGTGTGTTGAATATGAAATCATGTATGCAATGGAGAGGATATCGGAAAGTTTCTGCACTATGTAGTTGATATTGTTTGGGACAGGATTTTTGGTTTTCTGCTCCATGGATTGAGTGATTTCTGTACTGGTTTTGATCTGGCGATCTTGAAATTTCTAAAATATGGGTCCTGTAGCATCATATCCCACCCATCCCGCTACGTCTTTCGGTACACTTTTTCGACATAGTAACTTTCATACTTTTTGGCATATTACATTGTTTAGATTTAGGATCACTGATGAGGGTTAAGTACCCGAAACGTGCATGTCTGGTCCACGTTGCTAATTTATCTGTTAGTAAATGATGCTGTTCAATTTGAAGACGTTTACATTTATACCACTTGGTGAGTGTCCCTACAGGTGGACCAGGAGTCCCCGAGGGCACATGTAGCCAAGTTCGATCAATTTCGGTTGATCGTTTCTTCAACGCATTCTAAATTTCTGTTATCAAAATTTCTTGAAATTTCTAAAATCTAGGTCCTGTAGCATCATATCCCACCCATCCCGCTACGTCTTTCGGTACACTTTTTCGACATAGTAACTTTCATACTTTTTGGCATATTACATTGTTTAGATTTAGGATCACTGATGAGGGTTAAGTACCCGAAACGTGCATGTCTGGTCCACGTTGCCAATTTATCTGTTCGTAAATGATGCTGTTCAATTTGAAGACGTTTACATTTATACCACTTGGTGAGTGTCCCTACAGGTGGACCAGGAGTCCCCGAGTGCACATGTAGCCAAGTTCGATCAATTTCGGTTGATAGTTTCTTCAACGCATTCTAAATTTCTGTTATCAAAATTTCTTGAAATTTCTAAAATATGGGTCCTGTAGCATCATATCCCACCCATCCTGCTACGTCTTTCGGTACACTTTTTCGACATAGTTACTTCCATACTTTTTGGCATTTTACATTGTTTAGATTTAGGATCACTGATGAGGGTTAAGTACCCGAAACGTGCATGTCTGGTCCAGGTTGCCAATTTATCTGTTCGTAAATGATGCTGTTCAATTTTAAGACGTTTACATTTATACCACTTGGTGAGTGTCACTGTTGGTGGACCAGGAGTCCCCGAGGGCACATGTAGCCAAGTTCGATCAATTTCGGTTGATAGTTTCTACAACGGATTATAAATTTCTGTTATCAAAATTTCTTGAAATTTCTAAAATCTAGGTCCTGTAGCATCATATCCCACCCATCCTGCTACGTCTTTCGGTACACTTCTTCGACATAGTAACTTTCATACTTTTTGGCATATTAAATTGTTTAGATTTAGGATCACTGATGAGGGTTAAGTACCCGAAACGTGCATGTCTGGTCCACGTTGCCAATTTATCTGTTCGTAAATGATGCTGTTCAATTTGAAGACGTTTACATTTATTTCACTTGGTGAGTGTCACTGCTGGTGGACCAGGCCCCGAGGTTATATAACTTCTTGAGCACGTTCTCAGTGCTAAAATATGAGAACGTACTCAGATTTGAGCATAACTCTGAATTTTTGAGATTATAAATATCTTGAGCACGTTCTCCATGCTCAAGTCTGAGATCGTGCTCAGACTTGAGCATGGCTAGGGATTTTTGAGATTATAAAGATTTCGAGAACGGTTCCATGCTCAGATATTGAGCACGGAGTCGAAAATCTTGAGTCAAGAACATGTTTTACATGTTATCTATATGGCTTTTCTATGTTTGACCTTAAATCTGATTGTTTCAGAGTTGATAATTCATAATAGATACCCCTTGCAATATTTTCGGAACCGAGTCGATGGCCACTTTCAATCTCACAGTGAATGATTACAATTGTGTCGAAATGTGTTACATTCCCCTAACCTGTTATCACCGGTCTAAAAGTCCTATTTGTACAGAATTTTTCCTAAAACAATCACATTGAAGGCACAAAAGCCATCTTCGGAATAATAGAATACCATTTCCATACGGTTATCGCAGGTGTACTTTCGTTTTCTGCAGTTCAACAGTTTTAAAATAAAAAGCAAAAACGGACATTTACGTTCCACAATTTTTACGGAGCGGTCGCTGCCGTTTCAGGTGCGGGATTCAAACTCAATATTTAATTTTGAATTCGGACTAAACTAAATATTAACTTGTTGTGGCCTTGTGTCTTTTTCTCAGTACACCCTTATTTTTATGATTTATTGTACGGAATATCCAAAAGCTTTTATAAATCCTGTTTTTCCGTTTTTATACCTGTAAATTGAATCCCCGGATTAGTCTGTAAAAATATAATCGATTGTATTTTACTTCTTATCAAAATATATATGGTGAGGATTATTCACCATGTAATAAATTGGCGAGACCCTCAATCAAGGAAGTTTTAAAAATGTCTAAAATCCAATCTATAAGGATCACTACAATCTCAAAATTTCTATCTATTTGATAAATATCTGAGGATCTACGAAAAATATAGAACACTTCCTAGTTGGCAGTTTATCATTTTCCTTTCGAATGAGAGTTGCATGCAAAAGAAAATTCACCGAAATAGGTATGCTTTCAATTAAAGACGTAAACATTTCTTCAAACTGAGAAGAAAGAACATCAGTATAATTGTAGAAAATTGATCTTTTCAACATTACCTGAAATATCGTCCAATGTCATAGAATATCCATGTCGTACGTGAAAATGATAAAAAACCCAGTATAATCAATCAAGCATAGTTTACATAATTTTTTTTCATTGAATATATTTAAGTAGGGTATCATACAATAATTTTGGTTATTTTCATATTGGAAATTCTCCCGTGTACTCTATGTTTACAAGCGAGTTTACATATGTTGACATGGAAGATGGAAGTCCGAACAGCTTGTCCAAGTTTGAAAGGTGACACAAACATCTAAGGGCAAAGATCAACATACTGATTTTGGATTTGGTGACTTCAGTGATATATCAATGTTTAACGTCTTCAAATTCAATATTATCATTTAAGAAGTTTACATTAAGATTGTTCCCAATCAATGGGCATTCATTCCCAGGCAGAAAATAAGCAATATTCAAATTGCAGGTAAAGAGATCGCTCGAAAAAAAAAAAAAAAAAAAAAAAAAACTGCCCTTAACACTACATTTCTAAATGCCGCAGAATTTACCTTATGAAGTGTTATGACTTGAAACAGTATCTCGTTACAAACACAGGAACACAATTTTTGGACCTAAATATCAAAATTGTAAACGGAAAGATTCATACAAGTGTATATGAAAAAAGAGAAGATTTTGGATTCAACTTAGTAAATTTCCCCTAGCTTGACGGTGATGTTCCTTATACATCACAGTTCATCTGGAACGCTAGAGCATGTACTAATATTTGGATTTTCATATATGTAGTAGAAATACAAAGTACCTTCTGGAAATTTTACAAAAATTACAGTCAACTTCTTTTAAAATTCGAATCTATACCCGCGACGGAGTACATTACTTTGCGTATTACACAAGCTGCCATTGATGGTGATATGATAAACAAAATTAGAAGAATCAAAGGTAGACAACATAACTATCGAATTTATACAGTGAATATGATCCTATTGTCCTAATTCCAGAGCACCCTGTTTTCCCGATTTTCTCTAAAATATGATAATATCATCTTCCAAAAAATATCTGTTTTATAGTACTCCTTTCGTCGTAAAATACCATTGTTTTTACTGTACGTCAGTTAAGTTAGAAATAGGAAGGAAAATAAAAAGTCTACTGGGATTTTCTACAGTAAAATCGCTGAAAATGTGTGACGTCGGAGGTTTTGACGTCACTGTTTACTGTTGTTTACACGAAGAACATTATGACGGCGGCTTGAAATTAATATGGGAATTTCCCGTAGACATTTTATTTTTCAAATGGCGGGTTAAAGGCACCTGATAGGGTAAGTTGAAGCTGATTTCCAGTTACGACTAAAGGAGGTCAATTCTCGGAAACAATGAATAATAGGAAAATTCATCAGACGACAGAATAAACTGCCAAAACAGGGTGTTCTGGAATTAGTGAACAGGACAGTAATATCACCAGACGGCTTGGTACGTGACCCATCTATAGTCTTGTACCAGCGAATTCTTGAGATTTGCACTCCGACTGACTGTGACGACGGGACTCCATGACGGGCTCTGTCCAAACCTGAGAAGACAGGGCACGGCCACCTTATCTCGCTGAATGTCAGTCGGACTCCTCAGGTGATAATATACATGAGTTCGCTACAACCAGCAGAGTATGGTCTGTATTACGCACATCCTCTTTTGATATCCATTTACATATTCACCTGTGTTGCTTGGGCAAATGTGTATTGCGGGGTTTTTTTTGTGGTCATCTAACAGTGAGGAGGTTGTTTTACACCAAATTGTACGTTTTTCTATACCTCTGGGTAATCCGAGAAGTGAGAGGGTTGTGCGCACGTAATCCAGGATAACCACACCGTCTGCTATTGTACTTGTGTGGCAAATGGTCGTCCAATGTCGGCACCGGTAACCCATCGGTCTCGTTATTGAAAAGTATGTGGTTTGAATGGGTTAAGTGCATATCTTTCTTTTTTTTTGCCTTATGGGTAGGTTTGGTTTTTGACACAACTTCTGACGCTTAACAGAGAAAAAAATGGTGTGGCTTAATGTGGCAAAAGAGTGAAAGTTATTATGTCCAAAAATGTACTGAAAGACGGGTGATATGATATGAAGCATCACTGATGAGAATTTAATATTCGAAACACGTGTCTGGTGTGTGAAAATTTGTTTGAAGGTATAGAGTTGGAACCCTTACGCATTATCAATTATCTCACGCTTACAGTACGCGTATTAGTTGTGAAATGATTACGCCAAAGGCAGGCGACTGTACATGAAGATGTAAATGCGTCAGAATAATCAAACGCTTTTTATACCGTGGATATGATCCTAATGTCACCAGACGGACACTAGGCTTAGTACTTGACCAATATAGTCTTGTACCAGCGCATTCTTAAAACTTGCACTCTGCCTGACTATGACGACGGGACTCCATGACGGGCCCTGTCCAAACCTCTTTAGAGAAGACAGGGCCCCGACCACCTGTCCGTCAGAGCACGGATTGAATTACGTACGCCATCTTTTTATATCTATTTACATATTCATCTGTGTTGCATGGACCCCTGCGTTTTGCGGACTTGTTTGTATGTGGTCATCTGACAGTGAGGAGGATATTTAACACCACAATTGTACGTTCTTCGAGACCTCTGGGTGATCGGAAAAGAAGGAGGGTTATGCGCATGTAATCCAGGATAACCTCACCTTCTGATATTTCCGTGGCAGATGGCCGTCCTTAGTCGGCACCGGTTGCCCATTGGTCTCGTTTGTTTATGTGTAGTCCTTTGTGTTTGATGTTTCTGTGTTGTGCGTTGACGTTCCTTATTCCTTTTGCGTCTCTTTCTGTGCTTGTCTTCTATGTGTTTTTGCATTGGGTGTTTTGGGGTATGCTGTGGGTGCTACAACAGAAACTGTTTTGAATATTTTTCTCCATAGTAATTTCCATATAGACATAACCTCAGGCAGTGCATGTATTTTAGATATTGTTTTCATTTACGTGCGTGAACATCGACGGCGGGTGCGGCTAGTCAAACAGGGGATGCTTACTCCTCCCGGTAACCTGGTCCCAACTCTAGCTTGTCCCACCTCTAGTCCGCCGATGCTCAATTTGTGCTCTATTGTGGGTGCTGATGAGATTATCGTCAGGATCTTCTTTAACTCACTAGTGTTGTTGGAGATTCCCTCCTTTGTTAGTTATGGTTTCATTAAAATCGTCACGATTGGCATGAAGAGATGTGTTCAAATTTGCAAAGTATAATTATGAGAAACGATTTATGAGATATGAATACAATATATTGTCGCACGCTGATTATTTTGCTATCGTTACTACGTGAGTACTAGTTCAGTAGGTAGACCTTACATCATGGAACATTGGCGTGTATTGTTCCACTTTTATAAATGTTTCTGCATGAAAATAAGACAAAATTATTACTTTTTTAAGATTTGGGGAGTCGGAGGTAAGCCGAAATTTCTTTTATATTATTCAACGCTTCGTTACAACGATAAGTGGTTCTAGCTACGTCTTTCGGTATATTTAGGACATGATTTCACAGATATTGGTCGTATTACATTGTTAAAATTGAGGATCACTGACGAGGGTTAAATACCTGGTCCACTTGGTGAATGTCACTGCCGGCATAACTGCAAGTTTGATCCATTTCGGTTGGTCGTTTCTTCAAACGTAATTGATAATTTCTGTTAACAACATTTTCTCAAATTTCTAAAACCTGGGTCCTGTAGCATCATATCCCGGCCATCTTGCTACGCCTTTCGGTATATTTAGGACAAAGTTTCACAGATTTTGGACACATCACATTGTTTAGATTGAGGATCACTGACGAGGGTTAAATGCCCGAAACGTGCACATGTCTGGTCCATGCTGTAAATTTATCTGCTCTTAAATGATGCTAATGAATTTAAAGCCGTTCAACACTTGCAACACTGCAATATGGTTAGTACTGTTGAACTGGCACAATATAATGATGCTAAAATATTTGAACCTAGTCTGTTTTAACGACGAGAACATAGTTTTTATCAAAATAGTCGAAATCTTTAATCAAATGAAAAGCAGAGCACTCTTTTTATTGGTTCGGTCTTATAATGCATTTACAAGGTGTAATTCAAAGAAAAGAGGATGATTTCAAGCATGACCACCCTGAACCCATTCAGCGAAATAAACCCACAAGAAAGTGACACGTAAATGACATCAGACAAAACTACAAAACACAAAAACACACGATAAAAATCACTAGAATATCATACAAAACAATCGAAACAGACGTACAAAAACATAACACATTAATGACAACACATAAAAGGAAGGAGACCAATGTGCACCCGGTGCCGACGTTGGACGGCCACCTGCTATAAACAAACGGTGTGGCTATCCGTATTACGTGCGCACAACCCTCCACCTTATCCGGAAATTATTTTGATACATTCTGATTTTAAAATGTTGTTTGTATTTTCCAATTTTCCTTCGCTCATGATGGGTATATGATATAGAAATGGAATTTGTTTTATAAAATGAGCAAATTCAAGATAAACCAACTTGTTGCTATGTAAATCAGGTACCTTGGCAACGGTAACTATGGTCTATAACATAAATTTTTATGCAACTTCAGAGTTATTTAAAAAAAATTTGCCATAGCAACGAACATAATTATGTTCCAATGTGAATGCATATGTTTTATATGCAAAAACAACTCAAAAATGCAAGTAATTCATAATTGAATTTTGAAAAATGCCAAAAACACTTTTTTAATAGGGTACTTGAGTTGTCGCTATAGCAACATATAGAGAAGACCATAAACCTTACACTTTTATTACTTAAGTTGAAAGAGCAATGATAGGGTATTGAAAATTCATCATTCTTTGTTTCAGATAATGCTGCATAAATGATGTATGTGACTTCAAAAACGCCCAAAAATGCATTATTTTTATATTCAAAGTCCGTTTCCATGGCAACCGGATGCGAATTTAAGAAAAAAAATAACAATTTAATTAACTATTGGGTGTGACCCAACCCTTTGTATAATTTTTTTCAAAATCTGAGACATGCGGTGACATGCGTCCTTCATAAAAGTGCAAATGCTTACAGAGAATAGCTAATAATCATCTTTGAAATATATGTAATACGGTATATTTGTATAAGGCGAGCGTAGCGAGCATAACTTTAAGAAATACAATTGGTAGTTATCCAATTTTATTATTAAAATATCCAAATTTTGGACATGTCTAGAAAATCTCAGGAGGGGTTCAAGGCCCCCCCCATTAGATCCGCGTATGATTTATAGTCCCTTTTATATATTACAAAAGAAAGAAGGGGATCTCCAACAACACTCGGTTGCAGCACCCACAGCAAACCCCAAAATAACCAATACAAAAACAGAGAGCAAACATACAAGAAAGAGACGCAAAACGAGGAACACCAAATCACATAGGTAGATCAAACACAAATGACTACAAATAAATCAATGATACCAATGGACAACAATGGATGCCGGCTTAAGACGGCCAAGCCAGTAGCAGACGGTATGGTTATACGGATTACATATGCACAATACTTCCACTTTTCTGATTACCCAGAGGTCTCAAAGGATGAACAATAGTGGTGTAAAATAACCTCTTCACCGTAGGATGACGGTAGAAACAGACATCATGACGCAGGGTCTGATATGTAAATTAAAATGAAAGCAATAAGCGTACGAAATACAGTCCGTGCACTGCCGGCTGTAGCGAGCTAGTATGAATTTTACATTCCGTTTTTGTAGTAATAACATAAAAAAATAATTTCCTTTATTTATGTTTTAGTTGGTTTTCAGTTGCATTTAGGCCACACAAAATTAATTCTTAGTTCTTCGTAACCTGAAAAGAATTTTCAGGGAGCGGCAAGCGATTATTATATTCTAATTCAGCATCCTATTTGGACATAAAGTTGTCCTACAACACTGATGGTCACATGAAAACCTCACTCTATGACAAACGTGACGACTTCAATTTCAGCATTACAACGTTTTCTTTTCTGAGTAGCAACATCCCTTCATCGACTGCTTATGGCGTGTTCATATCTCAGTTGATACGCTATGCCAGAGCAAGTACCAAATATACGGATTTTGTTCTGAGAGCTAGGCGTCTTTCAGGTAAGCTTCTCAGTCATGGATATGTTTGTGACCGACTAACATCGTCACTGAGGAAGTTCTACTGTCGATATGGGGAACTTGTCATACACTATGATGTCCCACTCTCCAGAATGGTGGATGATATTCTGTCATAGACCATTTGAACCATCCAACCAAAGATTGTACTCTATGTCTTCCAAAATGGAAGTAACCGGATGTGACAGTTCTACCGAATTGAAGCGACGGGTGTTGCATGCAAGCATGAGATGCTTACTCTTCCTGGGCACCTGGTCTCACTTCCATATCGGGAGTTCGCTTCTTTTTATATGGTGGAGGTTTTTGTTTGTTTACTTTGGTTCCTGTTTTATCCTGATTTTGTATGCCTTCGGTTTCTGATTTTCTGAATTATCGATTTTGTGCTGTAAACAGGTATATGGTCATTATCCATATTTGTCATTCCAAATGAACAAAGTATGGAGTGAGCGAGCAAGCAAAACCGTTTATTCACATTTTTTACCATTTGATAATAAAATCAGATTTATGCCCAGTTTCCATTTTTTCATATCAGTTTTTGAGAACCAAAATATCATTTTACTTTACAGACACTGAAACACCATTTTTGGACCTAAATATCAAAATTGTCAATGGAGAAATTCATACAAGTGTATATGACAAACGAGATGATTTTGGATTCAACATAGTAAATTTCCCCTGGCTTGACGGTGATGTCCCTAGATTACCGTCATACGGTATCTATATTTCACAGCTCATCCGGTATGCTAGAGCATGTACTGATGTTTTGGATTTTCATAATAGAAATCTACAAATTACAAAGAAACTTTTAGGTCAAGGTTTTCGCTTTCACAAACTAGTAAAGACTTTCTGGAAATTTTACAAAAATTATGATCAACTTCTTTTGAAATTCGGACCCATAAAAGCAACGGAGTATATTACTTTAGGTATTTCACAACCTGCATTTTATGGTGACATAATTAACAAAATAAGAAGGATCAAAGGTAGACAGCATATGTATCGAAAATGCGTCAGAGTCATCAAACGCCTTTTATACCGTGGATATGATCCTAATGTCACCAGACGGACACTAAGCTTGGTACTTGACCAATATACAGTCTTGTACGAGCGCATTCTTAAGACTTGCACTCTGACTGACTGTGACGACGGGACTCCATGACGGGCCCTGTCCAAACCTCTTTAGAGAAGACAGGGCCCCGACCACCTGTCCTCTCTGAATGTCAGTCGGACTCCTCGGGTGATTACATACATGAGCTCGCTACAGCCGGCAGAGCACGGACTGTATTACGCATGCCCTCTTTTTATATCCATTTACATATTCATCTGTGTCTCTGGGGCCTCTGCGTTTCGCGGTCTTGTTTGTGTGACGTCATCTTACAGTGAGGAGGTTGTTTTACACCACATTTGTACGTTCTTCGAGACCTCTAGGTAACTGGAGAAGTGAGAGGGTTGTGCGCACGTAATCCAGGATAACCACACCGTCTGCTATTTACTTGGCAGATGGCCGTCCTAAGTCGGCACCGGTTGCCCATTGGTCTCGTTGGTTTATGTGTAGTCTTTTATGTTTCTATGTTGTGAGTTGGTGTTCCTTGTCCCTTTTGCGTCTCTTTCTGTGGGTATCTGTTCTGTTTTTTGCATGGGTGTTTTGGGATTTTGCTGTGGGTGCTGCAACCTAGTGTTTGTTGGAGATCCCCTCCTTTCTTTACTAATCATTTATTATGAAAAAGAAGATTTCGGTGAGTTTTGTAAGCTATGAAAAGTAGCCAAATTGCAGTAAAATGAAATAAGGAACATACACAGGTAAAAAAAAAAGAAATCAAAACAAGACTCTGTTGCAGCACAGATTCTCGTAGTCATTGTGCTTGCATATCTAATCTACATGTAGATTTGAATGGACATAAGCCCTGAAGGATAAGTAACTTTGCCTCGGTTAAGAACAAATCTAATGAGTTGGTGAAGATCCTGACGATAATCTCAACAGCAATCACAATAGAGCACTATGTTGAGCATCGACGGACCCCTAGTAAGCTAGAAGTAGGATCAGGTGCCCGGGAGGAGTAAGTGTCAATCATGGAGTATAATGTATATAAATTAAATGAACAAAACTTACGTAATTTGAAAAAAAAATCTTATTTCAGCAACTAGGTCTTTCATGGTAGATACATCTGAAGATCTAAACCACACAAAGCAAGGCAGAAATTTGATAAGACATATAAACAAATCAAGTTTTTAACTGATTCAAGAAATCCAAATCAGATATTTGCAATAATCCAGAACATGTTTTGCATGTTATCTATATGACTTTCTAAAATGCATAAGAATCCGTACAATCAATGTTTCGTCGCTGGTTCCTCAAAATGTTCGACCAAATCTGTGTCAATCTTACTCACCCAGTTGTATCTGAAATCAAATCTGGACTTCAAAAATATTCTTCGACAGTATATTCTCGTAGCGATATGAGCCAGATGTGGATTTAAAAAAAAAGAATTCGAAATTAGTTTTAGAACAACTAAAATCCAATCATTTCAGTAGAGTCCGTTCGATATAATCCTTTGATTTTTCGACACTTTACACTACAATCCCACATTCTAAATTGAAAGAAAGACTTGCAAAAATTATAAGTAAAGTGTTTACAAGTAAGAACGGCAAAGCAAATACAAATTTATTGTTGTTAAGTTTGACAAAACCTACTTTGTAAAAGAAAAGTCCGATTCTGAAAATAAGTACACTGAAACAGATATCATTCTAATGTTAAATTGTCGGAATTCCAATGGGAACCAGTTGTGCCCAACTCCTATCAACATTTTTCTTTACTCGTACGAAGTTGAATTCATTCAATCTTTGGTCTCTGAGGGGAAACGATACTTAGCTTCTGACTTTAACTTCACTTACAGAAATATAGACGACGTGTTGTCAATCAATAATCCAAACATCGCGAAATACCTTAGAAGAATCTATCCGTTGGAGCTTGAAGTAAACGAGACTACTGAGGAAAATAATGCAGCATCCTATTTGGAAATAATGCTGCCCTTTGACATTGTTGGTCACATGAACACATCACTCTATGACAAACGAGACGACTTCAGTGTTTCAGCATTACAAACTTTCATTTTCAAAGAAGCAACATCCCTTTATCGCCTGCTTATGGCGTGTTCAATCCCAATTGATACGATATGCCGGAGGTAGTAGCAAATATACATCTTTTGTTCTGAGAGCTAGGTGTCTTTTAGATAAGCTTCTCAGTCAGGGATACTTTTGTGTTTGATATAAACGTCAAAGAGGTACCTAACAGCTATTCAGTCTCAAAGTCGAGAAGGCAAGGCCAAGTCGTGTGAATTCCCATCGGAACGGTTGCGAACCCCGGAATGAACAACATCCCGAAGTGAGACCAGGTGCCCGGGGAGAGTCAGCGTCTCCTGAGTGCATGCAACAACCGTCGAAACAGCTCTATGGAAACCTGTATAATTTGGTGATTGTCTCGATATACATTTTGATGTACAGATCAGGTAAGTATGTCTTGTTTGATGATGACGACAGCAATTCAATCACAATGTAGAAATGCTCTGATCATTCTGGAAAGGAGGATCTCATATGTTTTTATATCCCCTTAGCGACAGAAGAATGATGATATTGTTGTGTGATATAACCCTGAACAAGTAGCTTAATTGCAAGCCGTCTGGCTCTAATGATGAAAACTTCATATTTGGAACATGCCCTGGCGTACTGTATCAGCTGAGAAACAAAAATGCCATAAGCAAGAGAAGACGGAATGTTGCTACTTATGAAAGGAAACTTAGTTATGTGGAAGCTGAAATCGTCACGCTTGTCATACAGTGAAGTGTTCAAGTGGCTGTTTGCGTCGAAAGATAGAAGTATATCCAAGTGCGAAGCGGATGTGTCGCTCTCTATTGTTTCCTTGATCTCTAGTTCATGTAGATGATCCTTAAATTTCAGATTATTGACGGACAACACGTCATCTATGTATCTGAACGTAAAATTGAACTGAGATGCGAGGTGCTTTCGCCCAGTCGAGAGCAAGGTCTAATGAAGTCAGCTTCGTATGAATATAAAAATAAGTCCGCAAGCAGTTGGACACAATTGGTACGATGGGTATTCCGACTATCTGCTGGAATATTGTTCCTCAAAACACCACAAAAATGCTGTCAATCAAAAACTCAAGCATCCGGATGATATCGTCTTCGGGTATACTTTTTGATTGAATCAAAGTGTTCCTTCACAAAATAAGTATCCTCCCGCCCTATGACGAGGTATTTGTATCTCATATTACCATTTTGTGAAAGAAAGGTGATGCGAATAATATTGGCAAGTCTGTTTTTGAGTTTTTGGTGTGGGATGGTATTGTGGAGCGTGGAGAAGTCGAAAGAATTTATGCTGGTTATATGATTGAAATTATTTGTGGCTTTTAAATGTTCCAAAAAGTTCTAAAAATTTTTTTAGGATGCATATCTGATTGATTCCATTTCTAGAATAAGTTGTCTCGCAGTATTTTTGAAGACTTTGCTTGATTCGAGTTAATATTTTCGTAAGCAAAATGGAAAGAGGTTTTGTGGAGCACATGGACGAACCGGTGATGAAGTGGTGCTTGTAAGGACTAATGAACAGATTTGTGATTGTCAAGTATTTCAGATACAGATAAATTTGTAACTGTGTACGTTGGATTTCCAGGTGCTGAATGTAACCCAAGTTCTTCTCTCAGTCATTTGAAATAGTACGCCTTGCAAAAAAGTAAAATTGTTTGCCGATTTGTCAGCAGAGACAATGATATATTTTTCATGGAGGTCAGAAAGTTCTTTGGCAGCAACAGGGTCATGAAAAATTGACTCACGAGTGTCTGTTATTAACTGAATGCCGAAGACGCCCTATATTTCTTTTAAGTAATTCTCCGATGGATTTCATCAAGTCGGGGAGTGTGTCTAGTTCTACGTCCTCCTTTTTTGCCCACCCTCTGGCGTACTCCTCACATGCATCCATAATTATTCCAAAGTTTTCCCGCCATTGGAAGGAACGGGGCTCCCTGTACTTTTGGACCTTTACTGATGTTAAACGTCTTCAAATTCAATAGCATCATTTATAAACGGATAAATTTGCAGCATCGACCAGACATGCACGTTTCGGGTACTCAATGAGAAGGTTCCTAAGTTTATTATTACCGACGATATTAAGGTCACCAGTAACCACATGGCTACACGGTATGCATTTAATGGGGTTTTGTGAAAGGTGGTGTACATCTAGACATTTCAAATTTTTTTGATTATTAAATATTTTGGAAGCAACGGATTCTTAATATGTGTAGAAAATGCAAGGCGACTCCTGGTGTTTAAAATAAGGAGGGATTTTATCCTTTAATGACCTGTTATTTAGAAGAAGGGAGGAGATCTCCAACAAGACCCCGTTGCAGCATCAACAGCAAAACACCAAAACACCCCGATGCAAAAACACAAAAGACGAGTACAACACGAGACGGAAAAGAGACACACGACATGTAAATATCAAATACAAAAGACAACACATAAACCGACGAGACCAATGGGCAACCGGTGCCGACTTTGGACGGCCATTTGTCACGCAAGTAGCAAATGGTGTAGTTATCCTGGATTACGTGCGCACAACCCTCTAACTTCTCCAATTACCCAGAGGTCTCGCAGAACGTACAATTGCGGTGTAAAACAACCTCCTCACTGTAAGATGACATCACACAAACTAGACCGCGAAACGCAGAGGCCCCAGAGACACAGATTAATATGTAAATGGATATAAATAAGGGCATGCGTAATACAGTCCGTGCTCTGCCGGCTGTAGCGAGCTCATGTATGTAATCACCCGAGGAGTCCGACTGACATTCAGAGAGGACAGGTGGTCAGGGCTCGTCATGGAGTCCCGTCGTCACAGTCAGTTAGAGTGCAAGTATAAAGGATGCGCTTGTACAAGACTGTAGATTGGTCAAGTACCAAGCCTAGTGTCCGTCTAGTGACATTAGGGTCGTATCCACGGTATAAAAGGCGTTTGATGATTCTGACGCATTCTCGATGGTGATGCAGCCTATTCTTGATCCTTTTTATTTTGTTTATCATATCACCATAAAAGACAGGTTGTGTAATACCCATAGTAATGTACTCTGTTGCATGTATAGATCGGAATTTTAAAAGAAGTTGACTGTAATTTTTGTAAAATTTCCAGAAAGTCTTAACTAGTTTATGAAAGCGGAAACCTTGACCTAAAATTGTTTGGTAATTTGTAAATTTCTACTGTGAAAATCCAAAATATCAATACATGGTCTAGCGTACCGGATGAGCTGTGGTATGTAAATGCCGTATGATGGTAACCTTGGAACATCACCGTCAAGCCAGGGGAAATTTACTATGTTGAATCCAAAATCATCCCTTTTGTCATATACACTTGTATGAATCTTTCCGTTTACAATTTTGATATTTAGGTCCAAAAACGGTGTTTCTTTATTTGAAAGGTTTGCCTGTGTTAATTCTTGTGAATAAATCTCATTCTTATATAATTCAAAAGCAGGATTGTCAATGGTTAGAATATCATCCCGATACCTAAAAGTATTATTGAAACATTTCAGATCATCAAATTTCTTTGCTTTTGAAGATTTTGGATACATTCTTTTTCATAAGTGTATAAAAATAAATCTGCAACAAGAGGCGCACAGTTAGTACCCATAGGAATTCCTACAACCTGCTTGTATAGATCCTCACCAAATCTAACATAAATATTTTCCAAGAGGAAGGACAAGGCATTACACAGGTCACTACATGTCCATGATTTGTATGATTTGTAGTCTGTCGAGGAAAAGAAACCCTTCGATTCAGATGTACAAATTTAAGTTTCGCTCTCGATCAAAACACCATATAATGAGATTAGAAAATCGATCATTAAAGACGTTCTCCACTCGTGGGTATTTTCACTTACATTTACTCGGACAAACTCAAATTACAAAGTATTTGTAGTTCCATAAAAATATATTGTCTCGTTTATCCATGAAACAGCGATTTATAAGGCCATATCCACAAGCTAGCGATTTAGCACAGAACTAGTCTGCAACTTCCGCCGAAATTGAAAGTACAAATTCGTGACGTCAGAAGTGTGTATACACTATACATCACACGATGACGTAATGTAAAAATAGTACTACGCGTGTCTCTTTGTTTATATGGTACATTTATAATTATTTTTCAGTTTAACCATTGTTAAAATAAATTACATGAAGACATATCAGTATTTTTAAAAGACCTGTATATATTCATTGGCGGATTCATCCAGGTGGAGAGGGGGGGGGGGGGTTCTTCTCCATTCCTGGGAAGACTTACATGAACACAGAAAATATTAAATAATGAAGGAATAAATAAATAAGGATGAGAGATCGAAACTTTATAGGGCATGAAATCCAAAGTAAAGCCTTTCCTAGCTGTTTAGATGGGATCTCAAATTGATATTCTAATCAGCTTATGGGATCGGGGGGGGGGGGGGGGGGGGGGCAACAGGAATTAGGAAGAGGGTGAAAGATGAAAATTAATGTCATTCAATTGACGACACATTTTTTTGCCGTTTCAGATAATATGAAATCTATTTTCTGATGTTATATAAAGTTATGAAGGTAAAAAAAATATATAATATGGGTCGACAAAAAATTAAATGTTGTCTGCTAGCTCCGCTCAACGCGGATTTCAGGAAAAAACCCTGACTTTCTTGAAATTCAACACCAGGAGAAGTGATCATGTAATGTATATCGAATAAAATGAAATTCTCATCGTCTCAGAATTAAACGGAAAGTAACGAGCGTTCTTCGTCAACTATCTCAGTACGAGAGAGAAACATTTTCATTTCCGAGGTACATTAGAAGAATTCAAGACAGAGAGTTATGTCTGGAAGTTCGGGCGGGAGGGGGGGGGGTTAATATTTTTCTTAAACAGTTGTTGCATACTGACTCTTTTGTCGGCACTTTGGGCCTGTATATATGTAAAAAAAATCTAGCTTGTATCTTTCCTTCTTTCTTTTTTTTCCCGCTCACAAAAATAAGTACATTGAACATGTCGATGACTTATATTTTTACATTTAATTCTCACCGATATTTCACAGACCCAATTTCTCCCTCTTTAAACATGTACATGGCATGCTTTTTTCGAATATTGGTAATATTGAAGTACGTACGTGCGGACCGGAAGTGGGGAGGTACAAATGTCAACGAAGGAGGGTGGTATCAATAGGCTGAACGGGAGGGAGTCAGAGTGGCGGGGAAATTATAGAATTTGTAAACAGGATACCCTCTACCCGACCCAAACCATTTACAAGCATGATCTAGACGACTAGGACGTCATGACCCCTTGGATTTGCCACAGCTAGATTTTTTTGTTGTTTTACTAGTATTTTTTTCCGAAATAGACGTCGCCTTACACCCATCCCCATTTTCTTTCTGGGGAAAGGAAGGATAGATTAACTTAAGATTTTTTTTATCTATATATGCTTTAGAATCCCTTTCTGAGATGAACTTTAGGATTCTGGAAGGCGTTTAAAATATATCAACACCTGTACGTACGTATATGAATAAATTATGTACATTAGTTGAGCTTATAAATATTTATCTTATAGTTTTAATGTAAATATTTAGGTTTTATTATTAAATGCTCTTTAAAAAACTTATCATATTTATCACTCATACACTCTCATTTGATATGTCCTTTATTTTGGCATTTATAAGAGTACATTAGTACATGTATCCACAGCATGCATGTTCATTTCTATATATAGCGTTTTGAAACGTGGTTCCCTTTTACACACTTCTGACGTACTTCCGGTGTGTACAGCTATTTTGAGAAATTGGAAAAGGTGATAAAATATAAATTGGTCTATATCAGCTCTGAAAGAGATTACATAATGGGAAAATTTCTTGTTGGAATTTAGTTTGATATGAACTGTAATATACATGAAAATCTCCACGAGTAGAGAACTTCTTTAATTTTGTCATGAGGAAGTGTGGTGTACATATTAGAAAAGTCGTATGAAGAAATCGTATTGGCTTGGAAATTTCCAGATTTCATTTTGTCAATCACATCCCCTGAATTCTTAATAGACAAAAAAAATTTACATCGTTCCTGTTTAGAACCGTTTCACAAAATCTAGTTATGTGTTCTTTAATAGCAGTAAGTGCTGATGTCAGATTTCTGGACAAAATTGTAGTGGAGCAGTTACTAGAATTAGCAATAAATCGAAATTCGTAAGGAGACTTGTGCAGTTTCGGTATGCAATATAGTTTTGGGAGATCCAATTTAGAAATAGAGATATTGAATGAAGACAGTTCACTGTTATGCTTGCGTATAGTAACTTTCATACTTTTTTGGCATATTACATTGTTTAGATTTAGGATCACTGATGAGGGTTATGTATCCGAAACGTGCATGTCTGGTCCACGTTGCCAACTTATTTGTTCTTTAATGATGCTATTCAATTTGAAGACGTTTACATTTCATTGCTTTTGATAAATGTATTAGTAGACGAAAGTTCCGAAACCAAAGTTGATATGTAGTAACGTTTTCAAATGATAATGGTGTTGTAGGCTGCTTTATCAGCTGGTGCAAAGACATTTCATGTAATTTACTTAGTTTGGATTTGAAATATCTTTCTGATTTGGAACGTAGATTTTGAAAAAGATGAGGGTTTTTCTGGAAGTTATCTATTCGAATATCCGTTATTATCTAAAATGAGGTTTTTTCCAGTCTTTCAGAGCATGCGGTTCGACTCCTTCTGATTTACACATACCGTCTTTTCGTATAATTATCTATGGGTTCCGTAAGCACCTCACGGCATTTGACAAAATCTATCTTGGATGGGATTCTATACTTAGGTCGTTTTTTAAGGAGACCACGGAGCTGTCTGTCTTGGATAACTGAAAAGTCACCTTAGAATGTTGCTTAAGGTGATATCACACGTTTCGTGTTATACAACACTTATTTTCAGAAAAAAAGCATAAATCTCATTTCCTAATTTAATTCAAATGTAAGGGACAATATAAGGAGGTCACCATCCAAAATTATGAGATTTTGAAATTGATAAGACTTTTTAGCCATCCATTGATTGTAATGGAAATGCTCCTTTTTTGGCTATATTATTTTTTCAGCCCAAGATTTTCAAATGAAACTTCACATATGATTCCCTCAACACATTGTGCAAATTCTTATCGAAAGGACCACGTCATATGTTGCAAAATCTGACTAAATGTGTAAATTATCATGTAAAAAATTAAAAGTACAATTCGAGCTATCTTTCTTTACTATGTGACCAAAGACAAAAGCATCCGAATTTATATAATCATCTTTTTGAAATATCACAGCATTGTTCCTTCACTCACAAAGATGTCAATATGTAAATAAATAGAGCCGAATACAGATTTTGTGTGATAACACGGCAGTATTTGAACATGTGTAATGACATTACATGTACCATATGGGTAACTATATTATAAGTTTCTCTACATTCAAACACTTTACTGACACCTGACTTATTTCTGAATAGATACGACATATGTATGTAGGTAAAAAAAAGTCTTAACAAAATTTTCAAATACATTTGTTAGTTCAATTTGAGCAAAAAATTGACTATTGTTGGTCACTCTAGGATTACCTTTACTTTGCAAAGAAAAAAAAACCCGTTCGAATCTACATACGAATAACTATTTATTTATTACCCCCGCGCCTAGGCTCGAACCGCGGTCTTCCCATATGGTGAGTAAGAGCTCTACCTCTGATATTGGATCGACTTGTCAGTTGAGCGATTATATCAAAGCCAGAACATCAAGACATTTTAATTTACGAAAATCGGAAATCTTCAGCGTGGAGATTTCTTAAAAATTCTGGTCTAAGGGAGGCTACTGAAACGCGTGTGATATCTCGTTAAACACAGAGTATCGATTCCCTTATTTGCAAATTTGATTTTAAGGAAGGAACAATTTTCACAGCTTACAGGTATATCGTTTGAAGACCGTTTGAACCATCCAACCACAGACTATACTTGTACATGTATCTTCCGAAATGGAAGAAACCGGAAGTGATATTTCTGCCGAATTGAAGGGACGGGTGTTGCATGCAAGCAGGAAACTCTTCCTTGGCACCTGGTTTCACTCCTAAATTGGGAGTTCGCTTCTTTTCATATGCTGGAGGTTATTGTTGTTTGTTTGTTTCTTTTGGTTTCTGTTTTATCCTGATTTTGTATGTCTTCGGTTTGTGATTTCCTAAATTATCGATTCTGTACTGTGTATTTTGATATGGTAATTGTCTACATTTATCATTTCTATGTTTGACCTTGAATCTAATTTTTTCAGAGTTGATAATTCATAAGAGATATCCCTTGCAATATTTCATAAACTGTTCACAGGTAAAACATTCACCGGGGTCGATTCACTGGCCACTTTCAATTCAAGAATGAATGATCAAGATTGTGTTTTTGTTACATTCAAGAAACCTTCTGATATCACCGGTCTAAAAGTCCTATTGACAGTAAGTGCTTTGAATAAACTTCCCTGACATTGTCGCCATAGCACTTTCTATATAGACATAACGTCAGACAGTGCATGAATTTTATATATTTTCATTTCCATGCTTCATAAATATCCACGGCGGGTGTGGATAGCCAACAGGGGATGCTTACTCCTCCCGGGCACCTGGTACCACCTCTAGCTTGCTAGGGGTCCGTCGATGTTTAATTTTGTGCTCTATTGTGAGTGCTGTTGAGATTATCGTCAGGATCTTCTTTAACTCATTTGAACTATTTGAGTCCTAGAACAATCATATGAAAGGCATAAAAGCCATTTACGGAATAATTACCGGCAGTCATGACTGCCGGTATACTGTAATCAATCGTGACATACTTGCAAGGATAAAATAACTCTTGGCAATATGATTGGTGGACAACTACAAAATATGCAAATATTCGTCAAGGTTATTCAGAACCTGTGCATAAGATACTTTCATCAGGTCGGCTGAAGAGTCTAGATGACTTGACAAATGAGAGTCATATTGTATCAGTGCATTTTCTTCCGAAAGATGCATCGAAAAGTCTTTGTACCGATACGTCTTACAACAATCACAGATCCTCGGAAATTTCCGTAGCTCGAATCGGAAATAAAAACTGAAAAGCCCGGAAATGTACGATTGGTTTAACAAGAATAAAAATCGTTTATTCCATTTTTTCTTACTAGAATTTTACAACATTTAATGTCAGCTAAATGCCGGCAAGCTTTTTGTAAAAGCTAATACTTGTATTGTACCGTTTCTTTGGTTATCGCCGGTGTACTTTCGTTTTTAGCAGTTCATCTGTTAAAATACAAAGCAAAATCGGACATTTTCGTTCCGGAATTTTCACGGAGCGGTCGTTGCCGTTTCAGGTGCAGAATTTATATTCAATATTTTTAAAAAGTTGAATTCGGACAAATCAGGAGCGGCAGGTAACGAAGAACTAAAGATTAAATTGATGTGGCCTTGTCTTCTTTTCAGTACATCCTAGTGTTTTTATCATTTATTTAAAGGAATAACCAACAGCTTTGGTAAATCCTGTTTAACCGTTTTCATACTTGTAAATTATATTCCCGGATTTGGTTGTAAAAATATAATCGATTGTATTTTACTTTTTATCAAAATAAATATTATGAGGATTATTCACCATGGATTGTATTGGTGAGACCATCAATCAAGGAAGTTTTGAAAATGTCTAAAAGCCAATCTTTTGGGATCACTACACCGCAATCTATCTGATAAAAATGTAAAAGGATCTACAAATTATTTAGAACACTTCCTAGTTGGCCATTTATTACTTTGCTTTCGAAGGAGCTCTGCACGCAAGGGAAAGAAATTACCAAAAAAAAAAAAAAACGACAATAACAACAACAACAACAACAAAAAAGGTATGGTAGACTATTGCATTTTTGAATTATAGTGTACATAATTTTTGTTCATTGAATATTCTCTTAGAATAATTTTGGTAAATTTTATATTGTGTATATGTTTTTTCGTAAAGGAAGATCTGCAATACAGTGGTTTCAGAACAGAATATCACACAGAATTTTTCCTATTCTAAGCTTACTTAAAAACTATTGGAATCAAATCCTAGGACAGTTCCTGGTTTTGTGATGAGAAAGAAGATCTTAAACATGACATGATGCTTTGTTACCTGTCAAAGTATTTTAAATCCATTTAAACAGAATATTGAATGGATGGGATAACATATTTGAAAGTCTTTATAATTATTTTTACTTATTACAAGTGACAATGCTTTCTTTTTCATACATATATTATCGTCTGAAAATCAACAAAGCTTTTTTAGTATTAGTGACGTTGTTACTTATCCTAGATCAATGGCAAATATGGATAATGACCATATCCCTGTATACAGCACAAAATCGATAATTCAGAAAATCAGAAACCTAAGGCATACAAAATCAGGACAAAACAGGAACCAAAGCAAACAAACAAAAACCTCCACCACATGAAAAAAAGCGAACTCCCGATATGGGAGTGAGACTAGGTGCCCAGGAAGAGTAAGCATCTCCTGCTTGCATGCAACACCTACCGCTTCAATTCGGTAGAACGGTCACATCCGGTTACTTCCATTTCGGAATACATAGATTACAATCTTTGGCTGGATGGTTCAAATGGTCTATGACAAAATATCATCCACCATTCTGGAGAGTGGGACATCATAGTGCATGACGAGTTCCCCATATCGACCGTAGAACTTCCTCAGTGACGATGATAGTCGGTCACAAACATATCCCTGACTAAGAAGCTTATCTGAAAGACGCCTAGCTCTCAGAACAAAATCCGTATATTTGGTACTTGCTCTGGCATAGCGTAATAACTGAGATATGAATACGCCATAAGCTGGAGATGAAGGGATGTTGCTACTCAGAAAAGGAAAGTTTGTAATGCAGAAATTGAAGTCGTCACGTTTGTCATAGAGTGAGGTGTTCATGTGACCATCAGTGTCGTAGGACAACATTATGTCCAAATAGAATGCTGAATTATTTGTCTCTGTAGTTTCTTTGACTTCAAGCTCTGAAGGATAGATACTGCTCAGGTAATCTGCGAATTTTGGATTATTGATGGACAACACATCGTCTATGTATCTGTAAGTGAAGTTGAAATCATAAGCTTAGTATATTTTCCCTTCAGAGACCAAAGATTGAATAAATTCAGCTTCGTACGAGTAAAGGAAAAAATTTCGGCAAGGAGTGGGGCACAATTAGTCCCCATTGGAATGCCGAAAATTTGTTGGAAGACCTTTCCTCCAAACACCGCAAAAATGTTGTCGATCAGAAAGTTCACAACAATAAATTTGAATTTGCGATTACCACTCTTACTTGTAAACGCATTACTTATAATTTTTGCGAGTCTTTCTTTCAATTTAGAATGTGGAATTGCAGTGTAAAGTGTCGAAAAATCAGAGGCTTTGATCGAATGAACTTTACTAAAATGAGTCTATTTCAGATGATATATTATGAGACACGGTTGATGTGATATGCATACAATTGTTTGTCTTTCTTGTTTTTTTTTTAATTTAGATTGCGTATAATTCTGTAATGTGTCAACTTAGGACGCTGATTAATTAGTTATCATTATAACGTGAGTTCAGTAGGTAGACCTTTAATCATGGACCAATCATCCATCAAGAATTTTTCTGCAATTTTCCTGTAGCATCATATCCCACCCATTCTGCTACGTCTTTCGGTACGATTTTTCGATACAGTAACTTTCATACCTTTTTGGCATATTACATTGTTTAGATTAGAGGATCACTGACGAGGATTAAGTACCCGAAACGTGCATGTCTGGTCCATGTTGCCAATTTATCTGTTCTTAAATGATGCTATTCAATATGAAGACGTTTACATTTATACCACTTGGTGAGTGCCACTGCTGGTGGACCAGGAGTCCCCGAGGGCACATGTAGCCATGTTCGATCAATTTCGGTTGATCGTTTCTTCAACGCATTCTAAAATATCTGTTATCAAAACTTCATAAAATTTCTAAATCGTGGGTCCTGTAGCATCATATCCCACCCATTCTGCTACGTCTTTCGGTACGATTTTTCGACACAGTAACTTTCATACTTTTTTGGCATATTACATTGTTTAGATTAGAGGATCACTGACGAGGGTTAAGTAACCGAAACGTGCATGTCTGGTCCATGTTGCCAATTTATCTGATCTTAAATGATGCTATTCAATATGAAGACGTTTACATTTATACCACTTGGTGAGTGTCACTGCTGGTGGACCAGGAGTCCCCGAGGGCACATGTAGCCAAGTTCGATCAATTTCGGTTGATCGTTTCTTCAACGCATTCTAAAATTTCTGTTATCAAAATTTCATGAAATTTCTAAAACGTGGGTCCTGTAGCATCATAAACCACCCATTCTGCTACGTCTCTCGGTACGATTTTTCGACACAGTAACTTTCATACTTTTTTGGCATATTACTTTGTTTAGATTAGAGGATCAGTACCCGAAACGTGCATGTCTGGTCTATGTTGCCAATTGATCTGTTCTTAAATGATGCTATTCAATATGATGACGTTTACATTTATACCACTTGGTGAGTGTCACTGCTGGTGGACCAGGAGTCCCCGAGAGCACATGTAGCCAAGTTCGATCTATTTTGGTTGATCGTTTCTTCAACGCATTCTTAAATTTCTGTTATCAAAATTTCATGAAATTTCTAAAACGTGGGTCCTGTAGCATTATATCCCTCCAATTCTGCTACGTCTTCCGGTACGATTTTTCGACACAGTAACTTTCATACTTTTTTGGCATATTACATTGTAAACGTCTTCAAATTGAATAGCATCATTTAAGAACAGATAAATTGGCAACGTGGACCAGACATGCACGTTTCGGGTATTTAACCCTCGTCAGTGATCCTCAAATCTAAACAATGTAATATGCCAAAAAAGTATAAAAGTATGAAAAGTTACTATGTCGAAAAAGCGTATCGAAAGATGTAGAGGGATGGGTGGGATATGATGCTACAGGACCCACTTTTTAGAAATTTCAAGAAATTTTGATAACAGAAATTTAGAATGCGTTGAAGAAACGATCAATCGAAATTGATCGAACTTGGCTACATGTGCCCTCGGGGACTCCTGGTCCACCAGCAGTGACACTCACCAAGTGGTGTTAAGATTAGAGGATCACTGAAGAGGGTTAAGTGCCCGAAACGTGCATGTCTGGTCCATGTTGCCAATTTATCTGTTCTTAAATGATGCTATTCAATATGAAGACGTTTACATTTAAGCCGATTGTGGCGGTGAATACCCTGAAGCCATATGCATATAATGATGAGTTGTATCATGAGCCTTTGAGTATTCTCTTTTTTGTATCCTGTGTCGTCTGTTTATTACCCTTGTATAGAAACAACCTACTTCTACCCATTTGAATGATGCTAACTTCTTTTGGTCTATCCAAAATTCAGGATATGTCATTGACAAAATGAAATCTAAAAACTTTCAAGCCAACACGATTTCTTCATAGTATTTACGACTTTTCTAATATGTACACTACGCTTTCTCACGGTAAAATTAAATGTCAAAATTCATAAAATGGTGTTTTGATCAAGAACAGAAATCTTATATTTGAACATCTGAATCAAAGGGTTTCTTTTTTCGCAACAGAATACAAATCATACAAATCATGGACATGTAATGACTCGTGTATTTCCTTGTCCTTCAGTTCGACAACATTTATGTAAGATTTTGTGCGAATCTCTACAATCGCCTCTTGCTGCAGATTTATTTTTATTCACGTATGAAAAAGAATTTATCCAAAATCCAAAAGCTTTAAAAGCAAAGTAAAAATGATGATTTGAAATGTTTCATTGGTACTTTAAGGTACCTGGATGATATTCTTACCATCGACAATCCTGTTTTTGAAAAGTATAAAGATGTTATTTATCAACAACAATTGTCTCTATACAAAGCAAACGTTACAAACTGATCTGAATATCAAACTTGTTGATGGAGAGATTCATACAAGTGAATATGACAAAAGAGATGATTTTTCCTGGCTTGGCGGTGATGTTCCTAGATTACGGTCATACGGTATCTATAGTTCGCAGCTTATCCGCTATGCTAGAAGATGTAATAATGTGTTTGACTTTCATAGTAAGAAATTAACAAATTACCAAGAAATTTAAGGTCAAGGTTTTCGTTTTCACAAACTTGTAAAGCCTTTGTCAACTTCTTTTCAGATCCATACAAGCAACATAATTAATTACTTTGGGTATTTTAAAAATAACATGCATTTTATGGTGACTCATTTTGGCAAGAGGAAATTAAACTCTGTATTGAAGATGGCGCAAGGAAAATTCACTTTCGGCTTTATTTAAACTGTTTGAAATGAAGTACTACTGACGAGGATTCAATATCTGAAACAAGTGTCTAGTACAATAAAATTGGTATTATATAACATATATTTCAATATTGACAACGTGCTCTGCCGGCTGTAGCGAGCTCATATATGTTATCACCCGAGGAGTCCGACTGACATTCAAAGAGGACAGGTGGTCGGGGCCCTGTCTTCTCTAAGGAGGTTTGGACAGGTCCCGTCATGGAGTTCCGTCGTCACAGTCAGTCAGAGTGCAATTCTTAAGAATAGACTGGTACACGGCTGTATATTGGTCCAGTACCTGGTGACAGAATCAATCAATTGATTCTGTCACCAGGTATTGCACTCTGACTGACTGTGACGAAGGGACTCCATGACGGGCCCTGTCCAAACCTCCTTAGAGAAGACAGGGCCCCGACCACCTGTCCTCTCTGAATGTCAGTCGGACTCCTCGGGTGATAACATATATGAGCTCGCTACAGCCGGCAGAGCACGGACTGTATTACGCACGTCCTCTTCTTATATCCATTTACATATTCATCTGTGTTGCTTGGACCCCTGTGTTTTACGGTCTTGTTTGTGTGTAGTCATCTAACAGTGAGGAGGTTGTTTTACACCATAATTGTGCGTTTTTCGAGACCTCTGGGAAATCGGAATAGTGGGAGGGTTGTGCGCACGTAATCCAGGATAACCACACCGTCTGCTATTTACGTGGCAGATGGCCGTCCTAAGTCGGCACCGGTTGCCCATTGGTCTCGTTGGTTTATGTGTAGTCTTTTATGTTTCATGTTTCTATGTTGTGAGTTGGTGTTCCTTGTCCCTTTTGCGTCTCTTTCTTTGGGTATCTGTTCTGTGTTTTTTGCATGGGTGTTTTGGGATTTTGCTGTGGGTGCTGCAACCTAGTGTTGTTAGAGATCCCCTCCTTTCTTCTGACTGACTGTGGCGACAGAGCCCCATTATGGACCTTGTCTAAACCTCTTTAGAGCAGGAGGGGATCTCCAAAACACTCGGTTGCAGCACCCACAGCAAAACCCCAAAACACCCAATGCAAAGATAGCTAGGGTCCCGACCACCTGTCCTATCTGAATGTTAGTCGGACTTCTAGGTTGATCTCATGCTTGAGCTTGCTTTTGCCGGCAGAGCATAGGGTGTATTTCGTATGCCTTCCGTTATTATCATAGTATACAGGTTTCTCCCTTGATTCATTGACCACCTGTATAGTCCCTATGAGAATTCTGTATGCAACCTTTGGTAATTTATTTTTGCATGTTATAATGTGAAATTAAACATGTTGAGTATGCATGTTTTCTAAATAAAGGTTGAAAAAAATTATAAAAATATTTTTATTGATGTGTGATTCCTACATGTTGACATTAGTATGTGACATAGTTGGCGGAAGAATACACAAGTTCATGACCCCGAGCTGAGGCCACATGGGTTGTTTTGTTTATTGGCTAAATAAGGGTGTCAAAAATATTAAATTTTTACGGCACTCAAGTATTTTATAGGAAAACGGTCATTTATTGGATGTGTGAAGTCTCATTGCAAAATAACTGGTGGAATTATTTTTGTGGACATTTGAGCTACAATGAACTATGAAGGAAAAAAACTGTGTACTATGATCTTATCCATTTACATATCCATCTGTGTGTTTCTTTGGTCCCTGTGTCATGCTGTCATCTTGTGTTGCAGATGGCCGTCCTAAGTCGGTGCCGGTTGCCTATTGGTCTCCTTTGTTTATGTGTGGTCATTTGTGTTTCGTCTTCCCTCCTTTGTTCTATGGTGTGTATTTGTGTTCCGTGTCCCTCTTGTGTCTCTTTTTGTGAGTGTCTGTTCTGTGTTTCTCTATTGAGTGTTTTTGCTGGGGTTGCAACAACCGAATGTTGTTGGAAATCCAATTCTTTCCATTCCAAGAATATTTAGTGGTCATCTCTGATTAATCAACAGAACTTTATCACCGTGTTCTACCAAATCTGTATCGATCTTACTCACCAAAGTTTTATCTGAAATCAAATCTGGGCTACAAAAATATTGTTCGACAGTGTATTCTCGCAGTGGTATCAACCAAATGTGGATTTTAAAGAATTCGAAGGAACTTTTAGAAAATCTGAAATCCACTCATTTTAGTAGAGTCCATTCGATCAAAGCATTTGATTTTTCGACACTTTACACTACAATTCCACATTCTAAATTGAAAGAAAGACTCGCAAAAATTATAAGTAATGCGTTTACAAGTAAGAACGGTAATCGCAAATACAAATTTATTGTTGTTAACTATGACAAAACCTACTTTGTAAAAGAAAAGTCCGATTCCGAAAATAAGTAAACTGAAACAGACATTATTCAGATGTTAAACTTTCTGATCGAAAACATTTTTGTGCTGTTTGGAGGAAAGGTCTTCCAGCAAATTGTCGGAATTCCAATGGGGACCAATTGTGCCCCACTCCTTGCCGACATTTTCCTTTACTCGTACGAAGCTGAATTCATTCAATCCTTGGTCTCTGAAGGGAAAAGATACTTAGCTTCTGACTTTAACTTCACTTACAGATACATAGACGATGTGTTGTCCATCAATAATCCAAAATTCGCGGATTACCTGAGCAGTATCTATCCTTCGGAGCTTGAAGTCAAAGAAACCACAGAGACAAATAATTCAGCATCCTATTTGGACATAACGTTGTCCTACGACACTGATGGTCACATGAACACCGCACTCTATGACAAACGTGACGACTTCAATTTCAGCATTACAAACTTTCCTTTTCTGAGTAGCAACATCCCTTCATCGCCTGCTTATGGCGTGTTCATATCTCAGTTGATACGCTATGCCAGAGCAAGTACCAAATATACGGATTTTGTTCTGAGAGCTAGGCGTCTTTCAGATAAGCTTCTCAGTCAGGGATATGTTTGTGACCGACTAACATCGTCACTGAGGAAGTTCTACGGTCGATATGGGGAACTCGTCATACACTATGATGTTCCACTCTCAAGAATGGTGGATGATATTCTGTCATAGACCATTTGAACCATCCAACCAAAGATTGTACTCTATATCTTCCAAAATGGAAGTAACCGGATGTGACAGTTCTACCGAATTGAAGCGACGGGTGTTGCATGCAAGCAGGAGATGCTTACTCTTCCTGGGCACCTGGTCTCACTCCCATATCGGGAGTTCGCTTCTTTTCATATGGTGGAGGTTTTTGTTTGTTTGCTTTGGTTCCTGTTTTGTCCTGATTTTGTATGCCTTCGGTTTCTGATTTTTGAATTATCGATTTTGTGCTGTATACAGGGATATGGTCATTATCCATATTTGTCATACAATTATCAATAAAGTAAAACAAGGAAATTTAAACAATAACAGGAACTAATTACACAAACTGAAGCAAAAGATAGGAAATACATGGTGATAATTTTGATGAACTCAATTGGGATTGCATGATTGTTTTTTTTTCGACATTCAGTAACCTTATCACAAGTAGATTTTCTGAAAGTATTAGAGCGTAATACCATGAAGATTTCTGCATATATTAGAACTATATTCAAACTTCCTGTATATATCTGAATCTTCCACAAAGTACAATCCCATATACATTTTAATATTCCATATATTAAGTTTGAAATGATATTTGCCCAATTTTACAGTGTGAGTTTTGTCCCTTAAACGTCTTCAAATTCAATAGCACCATTTAAGACCTGATAAATTTACAGTATGGACCAGACATGCACGTTTCGGTTACTAAACCCTCGTCAGTGATCCTCAGTCTAAACAATGTAAAATGGCCAAAAAGTATGAAAATTATTCTGTCCAAAAATGAACCAAAAGACGTAGCAGAATGGGTGGGATTTGATGCTACAGGACCCACGTTTTAGAAATTTCAATAAATTTTGTAACAGAAAATTTCAAATGCGTTGAAGAGAAAGAGATTATGTATTTGGGGTTTTGTGTTTCACCTTCATTCACTGATTGTTTAGTATTCTATGTTTCTGTGATTACCACGATCATATCTTTTTCGATTTATGTTTATATCAATGATTTTTTTTTTCAGGAATTGTAACAAGTTATGGTACTACTGAATTTAACAGCATGGAATTTGTGATACTACTATTTGCTTTTTTAATCCATTGCAGTAATGCAGGCAAGTATAATGTTTTAACCAGTTTGAATGTAATGATAGGAGGAAACCTTTGTCGTAATGACACCATCTGGCTGATAGATTTGAAGACGTTTACATTTATACCACTTGGTGAGTGTCACTGCTGGTGGACCAGGAGTCCCCGAGGGCACATGTAGCCAAGTTCGATCAATTTCGGTTGATCGTTTCTTCAACGCATTCTAAAATTTCTGTTATCAAAATTTCATGAAATTTCTAAAACGTGGGTCCAATAGCATCATATCCCACCCATTCTGCTACGTCTTTCGGTACGCATTTTCGACATTATAACTTTCATACTTTTTTGGCATATTACATTGTTTAGATTTGAGGATCACTGACAAGGGTTAAGTAACCGAAACGTGCATGTCTGGTCCATGTTGACAATTAATCTGTTCTTAAATGATGCTATTCAATATGAAGACGTTTACATTAGCGCACGGCTGCCAAAGAGTCTTTTTGCAGCTTCAAAACAAAATATCCGCCATGTCTCATGTCCGATCGTTGGAAATACGAAATACATATTAATTCTATTCAAATTGTTATTATATAGAATTACGTTGTTCAGTAAAATCGATTAGTACGTATCATACCATATTTTCAGCGCGGCATGCGAGTCATTTTACAGTAACGGCTAAGCACAACATAATGCTATATCCCGATTTTATTTACATGTTCGTTGTATAAACACATTCTTAAAAATATACAAGTTTACAACGAGATAGATCGAGCTATTGAAAACATACCTATTCTTTTTTCTGTTCATGAAATATTACTTTCTGCCATTGAAATACTATGTTTTAACGGGAGAGAGAGAGAGAGAGAGAGAGAGAGAGAGAGAGGAACAGCACTTCATATTTTCATGAGAAAGAAAATACATAAGTGTCTGCAGAAAAACCTCGAAGCATTCATCTAAAATATGTATCATAAAAACCCTACGTTATTTAGGGTTTTTATTTACTTTACGGAAGATCGTAGAAATCAGAATATATCGAAGGATTTGGGAGAATAAGGGTGACAAATATGGATAATGATCATATCCCGACACATAGTACAAAATCGATAATTCAGAAAATCATAAACCGTAGGCATACAAAACCAGGACAAAACGAGAACCAAAGTAAACAAAGAAAACCCTCCACCATATGAAAAGAAGCAAAATGGGAGTGAGACCAGGTGCCCAGGCAAGTAAGCATCTCCTAATTGCAAGCAACACCCTTCACTTCAATTCGGTAGAATTGTCACATCCGGTTACTTCCATTTCGGAGGATACAAGTATATTCGGTGGTTGGATGGTTCAAATGGTCTTAAATAGAATATCATCCACCATTCTGGAGAGTGGGACATCATAGTGTATGACGAGTTCCCCATATCGACCGTAGAACTTCCTAACTGACGAGGTTAGTCGGTCACAAACGTATCCTTGAATGAGAAGCTTATCAGATAGACGCCTAGCTCTCAGAACAAAACCTGTGTATTTGGTACTTGCTCTTGCATAGCGCACCAACTGAAATATGAATACGCCATAAGCTGGCGATGAAGGAATGTTGCTACTCAGAAACGGAAAGTTTGTGATGTTGAAATTGAAGTCGTCACATTTGTCATAGAGTTAGGTGTTCATGTGATCATCAGTGTCGTAGGACAACATTATGTCCAGATAGGATGCTGAATTATTTGTCTCTGTAGTTTCTTTGACTTCAAGCTCCGAATGATAGATTCTGCTAAGGTAATCCGCGAATTTTGGATTATTGATGGACAGCATATCGTCTATGTATCTGTAAGTGAAGTGATGGATCCTCTTTATCTCTTTAGATACCAAAGATTGAATGAATTCAGCTACGTACGAGTAAAGAATAAAGCCTGTGTTTGTGAAACATGAATGCGCCCGATGGCATCTTTGTTAGTATAAACACCATTTTCTGTTATGTTCTTGTATGTGAAAAGTCAAGGTCAGGGTCACTGGGCTTAAATTTTTGGCACCGATAGTAACTACAGTTACTATCATCGGTTTAACACCAGTGATTCTGCTGCCTGACATCAGTCCTCTAGTAAGCAATTTTTAAATACGGCGTATCAAATATGCATGCTTTGAATAATGAATTCCCATCAGTGTTTGGTTTTCAAAGCACATTATATGGTGTTTTGATCAAGAGGGTAAAACGTTTACCTTTTGCACAGAATAAACTTTACATCCTGCTACGTCTTTCGGTACACTTTTTCGACATTCCCTAAACGAAACGAAACAAAACATAAAACTTAAAGAAAATGAGAAAAAGAGGAAAAATCGCCGAGAACGAATATTTCAAGACAAGAACAGCATGTAATATTGCCTTAATTTAAGAGTTCTACATTTGTTACTAGTGCCGAGAGGGTTTCTTGAAAGAGTCAAAGTTGACAATTAAAAAAAGTAAATGTCAAATGCCATTCATGTATTTAAGAGGAAGAAAAGGGAGGGGATAGAAAACCACGCTATGACACCGTAATGAGATCATAAAACGGGGTGGGGTACATTTCAGGAAAAAATCTTATTCTTTTTCAAACGAAATGTGCCCCCTGTTTTTAATTGTTCTCATTTTTTTGATAAAATTTTCAAATACACATAACGGAACAGTTTCGTTTCCTCTGCGCTAGACTCCTCCCTGCTAAATAATATTTTCCGTCTATGACGAGGTTATTCATCCAATTCACTCTACTTTAAAATGCAATTGTGCATATACCGTATATATTATGTTTTAATCGTCAACTTTTTTCTTTAAAAAACCCTCCAGCCACAAGAACTAACGGTTGAAGGCAATAATGAGGGGGTGGAAGGGACAAAGGGAGGGGAGAGAAAGGGGGCGGGAGGAGGGAAGAAGGGGGCGAGAGGAGGGACAGATGATTGGGAGGGCAACAGTAACCCAAAAAAAGTAGGAAATTACTTTTAATATAAATAATCTTGCTCTTACGCGTTCATGTACATAATCTCAATTTTAAAAATTACCACGAAATTCATCTATATATACCTTAAAATTTTTGTCCCGATCGCTTCGCTCGCCGCAATTTGCAATTCATTTTTTAAATACTTCAGGCTCGCTTCGCTCACCTTAGTTTTTCATCTAAACAGGTCTATTTCCTTTTTCAAGGTTTAAAAAAGGAAATAACCCAAATAACTTCACTATTGCTCCAATTTATACTTTAAAGTTTAAAAATTTGTCTTGACCGCCCAAGACCCCCTACCCCCACGGGGAGGGGGCGGCAGGAGGAGAGTGGTACCCTCTGACCATTCAATAAGATCTTGTCTTGAAATATTCGTTCTCGGCGATTTTTCCTTATTTTCTCATTTCCTTTAAGTTTTATGTTTTGTTTCGTTTCGTTTCGATCTGTTTCGTTTCGTTTCGATCTGTTTCGTTTCGTTTTGTTTCAATTCGTTTCGATCTGTTTCATTTCGTTTCGATCTGTTTCGTTTTGTTTCGTTTCGTTTCGATTTGTTTCGTTTCGTTTCGTTTTTGTTTCGTTTCGCACTTTACAGGTACCCGATCCTAAAATGTTTGTATAATGCTCTGCTGTTTGAGAATGTGCAACGCCTGAATATCAATATTAACCAGTCATATTGTTACATGTGACTTTTCGATTGTGATATATCCAAAGTTATAAACTTTGCATGTATAGGTCCGGAGTTTAAAAAGAGGGCGACTATAATTATGTGAAATCTCCAGAAAATCTTGTCTTGTTTATGAAGGTGGATACCTTGACCTAAAAGTTTGTTTGTAATGTGTAAATTTCTACTATGAAAATCCAGAATACTAGTACATGCTCAAGCACCCCAGAAATGATACGTAAATGCCGGGAACATCACCGTCAATTCCGGGGAAATGACATTGTTGAATCCAAAATCTTCTCTTTTGTCATACACACTTGTATGAATCTTTTCTTTTACAATTTTGATATATTGGTCCAAAAATGGTGTTTCTGTGTTTGAAACGTTTGCCTTGTTGAGTGTCAATTCTTGTGGATAAATTTCATTCTTATATGTGTCAAAACAGGTTTGTCAAGAGTCAGGATATCTATCCAGGTACCTAGGTTCACGTGACAAGCAAACACTCCACTACTTAACAAATGTAAATGAAACTGCATTCCGTCCAGGAAGAATATATCTCTTTCTAAAAGTTCACAAATAAAAAAGCAATCATCGTTTAACGTCTTCAAGCCTGACAACAATCTCAACAGCACTCACAATAGAGCACCAAATTGAGCATCGACGGACCCTTAGCAAACTAGAGGTGGGACCAGGTGTCCGAGAGGAGTAAGCATCCCCTGTTTAGCTAGACGCACCCGCCGTCGATGTCCATGCACGAAAATGAAAACAATATCTAAAACATGCACTGTCTGAGGTTATGTCTATTTAGAAAGTGCTATGGCGACCACGTCAGGGAAAGACATTCAAAATAGCATCATTTAAGAACATATTATTTTGTAGCATGGATCAGACATGCACGTTTCGGGTACTTAACCCTCCTAGGTTATCCTCAATCTAAACAATGTAGTATGGCCAAATCGTGTGAAAACTATTATGTCCAAAAATGTACCGAAAGACGTAGCAGGAAATAATGCAGATAATAAAATACCACCTGGTCGACCGATCATATCACAAATACGCACTGCAACAGAAAAAAAATCGGTCATTATATAGACAACTTTCTCGTTCTCGTAGTCAATAAAGCATATGTTAACGCACAACTTGCAACAAGGTCAAAGGCGGCACAGACTTGCAATATAACCTTGCCGTCATCGCTATTTTCCTACGCCATTTCACGCAATGATAAAACCCAAGAGGCATCGCAGGTACGGCATGTCGTCACAGTGACGTCATTCGGACTTCTGACGTAAATATTGCAAAAGATCAAAAGACAGAGGCACATATTTCAGTGTTTAGGGGCGAGTAAATGGACAATGAAGGAAACGATTCTTATCTTGAAGTTCCCCGCGAGGGGTTTGACAGTAGGTGTTTTGAATATATTTCCCTGACATTGTCGCCATAGCACTTTCTATATAGACATAACGTCAGACAGTGCATGAAGTTTATATATTGTTTTCATTTTCGTGCTTAAACATCGACGGCGGGTGCGGCTAGCCAACAGGGGATGCTTACTCCTCCCGGGCACCTGGTCCCACCTCTAGCTTGCTAGGGGTCCGTCGATGCTTAATTTTGTACTCTATTGTGAGTGCTATTGAGATTATCGTCAGGATCTTCTTTATCTTGATGTAGGAAAATTTACAAGACTCACGTCTAAAGACGGTAGGTTTCGATTTATAGCAAGAATTTGTATTTTTACTGGAGACTTATCGCTCAGTTGATCGTGTTGGCAACGTTGGCAATGAAGAAAGAATCCCCGACACTGCATCGTATTGCATCGAAAGAAAGGCATTGCAAGTACACTGTATGCCTCATAAATGTAGTCAAACCTGATGGTATATACTTGCATTACAAATATGAAGCCTCAGTTCCAGTATGCAAGAATCTTGCAGACAAACAATAGGCGATGACGGCAGAGGTAGATTTCAAAGTGAAGAAAAGCGGAGCTGAAATCGGACGCATGCGTAGGAGATTGGCTAACGCAGCAAGATACGCCCGTCGGGATTTATTTTTTACAATTAAAAGAAATCAAGAAAACTAAAAAAAATCAAAGTATCATAACTCTGTAATAACAAATCAGATCAAAAGGCGGTGTATAAGTGTATATATATCATGAAAATCTGGTGAAGCATATTCAAGTTATTGCGTCCCATGGGCATGTACTTTGCCCAAAGCTTAACATGTATACATTGTGCATATAATCTTTTCTCTAAGTACACATTATTTATCAATCATGAGACCAAAAAAAAAAAAAAAAAAAAATCCGTAATATCTGTAAAAGAACATCCTTTCTTCTTCAAGTTTACAAATTTTCAAAACATTTCACCCAAAGAAAAGAATATATTTTAAAGAATTTCTAACTATTCTAGTATATTTTCACAATACTTAAAAAATCTAAGTACAATAATTCTGTAACGACAAATCAGGTGAACTTGAATCCTACCGGCGACACCAAAATGTTTCATTGGTACTTCTAGGTACCTGGATGATATTCTTACTATCGACAATCCTGTTTTTGAGAAATATAAAAATGTTATTTATCCACAAGAATTGATTCTAAACAAGGCAAACGTTTCAAACACAGAAACACCATTTTTGGACCTAAATATCAAAATTGTTAATGGAGAGATCCATACAAGTGTGTATGACAAAAGAGATGATTTTGGATTTAACATAGTAAATTTCCCCTGGCTTGACGGTGATGTTCCTAGATTACCGTCCTATGTTATCTATATTTCAGAGCTCATCCGGTAATGCTAGAGCATGTACTGATGTTATGGATTTTCATAGTAGAAATTTACAAATTATCAAGAAACTTTTAGGACAAGGTTTTCGCTTTCACAAACTAGTAAAGACTTTCTGGAAATTTTACAAAAATTATTGTCAACGTCTTCTGAAATTCGGACCAATACAAGCAACAGAGTATATTACTTTGGGTATTTCACAACCTGCATTTTATGGTGACATTATTAACAAGATAAGAAGGATCAAAGATAGACAACATCACTATCGAAAATGCGTCAGAATCATCAAACGCCTTTTAACCGTGGGTATGATCCTAATGTCACCAGACGGACACTAGGCTTGGTACTTGACCAATCTACAGTCTTGCACAAGCGCATTCTTAAAACTTGCACTCTGACTGACTGTGACGACGGGACTCCATGACGGGCCCTGTCCAAACCTCTTTAGAGAAGACAGGGCCCCGACCACCTGTCCTATCTGAATGTCAGTCGGACTCCTCGGGTGATAACATACATGAGCTCGCGGCGACAGAGCACGGATTGTATTACGTACGCCCTCTTTTTATATCCATTTACATATTCATCTGTGTTGCTTTGGCCCCTGCGTTTTGCAGTCTTATTTGTGTGTGGTCATCTGACAGTGAGGAGGTTGTTTAACACCACATTTGTGCGTTCTTCGAGACCTCTGGGTAATCGGAAAAGTGGGAGGGTTATGCGCACGTAATCCAGGATAACCATACCTTCTGCTATTTCCGTGGCAGATGGCCGTCCTAAGTCGGCACCAGTTGCCCATTGGTCTCGTTGGTTTATGTGTAGTCCTTTGTGTTTGATGATTCTGTGTTGTGCGTTGACGTTCTTTGTCCCTTACGCGTCTCTTTCTGTGCTTGTCTGCTTTGTGTTTTTGCATTGGGTGTTTTGGGGTTTTGCCGTGGGTGCTACAACCTGGTGTTGTTGGAGATCCCCTCCTTTGTTTTGAAATTCGAGGGGCGCCTTCCCCTGCTTAGTCTGATCACAATGTATAAATATCATTAAAATTCGTCGACGCTTATTTAAGTTATTGCGTTCCATGCGCTTAAACATGTACTTTGTCCTTAGCTTAAGATGCAAATGTGCATATAATCCCCTCCAATTACACCTTATTTCTCAATTAGGCGACAAAAATAAAACCCTTGAAATATGTAAAAGAACATCCTCTCTTCTTGAAGTGTATAAATGTTCAATAAAAATTTAACCATAAATAGATTCTAAATGATTTTTAACTATTCTAGTATATTTTCACTGTATTTGAAAAAAAAGTCCAATAACTCTGTAACGACAAATCGGATGAACCTGAAAATCTCCATAGTTTTATCAAGATGTATACATATCATGAAAATCCGTTGATGCTTATTCAAGTTTCTGCGTTCCATGCGCTTATATTGCCCTTCGCTAAACATGCATTATGCATATATATACCCCCTCCCATTACGCATAATTTCTCAATTATACGACAAAAAAAAAGTAAAAACCTATTGCATTTATGAAAGAACATCCTTTCTTCTTAAGGTATACAAATTTTCAAACATTTCACCCAAAAACAGATTTTAAATGCTTTTCAACTATTTTAGTATATTTTCAGAGTATCTAAAAAAGTCCCATAACCCTGTAACGACAAATCCGATGAAACCGAAAATCGAGAGGCGGCTTCCTCTCCATAGTCTGATCACAATTTGTACATATCATGAATTCGTTGACGCATCAACGTCAAATGACGGGCGTATAAAATCAAGGATACGTACATCAAATATGCTACAGAGTTTATTAATAAAATAGGGATAAAATAGAGAGTAGCTGCTTACTAATTAGTTACGATATTACATCAATTTCAGTTACTGCAGAGAGCAATGATGACAATGTAACACTATCTACTGTCGTTGTCAACACCAGCCCTAGTAGAACGTATTATTATATAGAAGAGAGGAAAAGACTTCAGATAACATGTACCGCTAACTGTGACCCGCCATGTCAGTATCAGTGGTATCACCGAAACTTCGAAGTCCACGGCAGTGTTCTCAATGTGAACGTGACCAAGGAGATGGACTATGACGCATATGGACCACTGCTCTGCCTGGCCTCTAATGAAGAATCGGGACCTTTCAGTTCACAAGAGATACGTATCTACGTTCAAAATGGTAAGCGTTTCAGTGCATTTTATTGAATAAGCAGTATTTGCTTTCCTCTTCTGTACACTTTGACTGAAGAAACTTAGATATATTGGACTGCTTTTTTCATCACGTATCATAGAATTGTGGAAAAGATTCACGTTTTATTTGTTTCTTGGTGTAACCCCCAAAATGAAAACGTTATTAATTGTCAAGATATAACCTGGTTATGCAAAGCAATGATTTTTAACGAACATATCAAAATAGTATATATCTTTTCCCAATAATACATAAGTTATATTAATATAAGAATTGATAGTGTGAAAAATGCAATTGTTTTCAAACAATGTCAAAAACCGCAGGAAATTCGATATTTCAAATGTAGGACAGCTCCAATTATTATTAAAGGTAAATTTAGAAAAATTCCATCATGGATTGACATTGAGGAAGAAGAAACACTAACCACCTGCCTGCTGGAAAATTCTCATGAGTGCGATTGGAACTGTGATCTGTATGATCCATTCGGTCAGCTTTATAATGGTTATGATCAGAGTTGTCACAGCATCCGCATGGAACGATATCTTAGTGGAAGGTGGTACTGGCACTACAATGGCTATAGTAACTTCTACTTCACAGTCAATATCTTTATCAGTAAGTACATCTTAACAATTTTCATAGAAAATATTTTTTCATGTACGACCTGACTTCTTGTCATTTATATAAACAAGTTTTATTGAATAACTTTTTAAAATGGTTTGGTCGTCGTATGACGTCATCGCCTATTTTAACATATAGGATAAACATCATAGAAGTACCATTAGTTATTCAGTCTCAATGTTCATCTGTAATTAAGAATTGCTTTTCAGTTTTGCGGTTTATCGGTGTGTATTGGCAGTAAGGAATGGAAACGAAATATGCAAAGCACAAAGTGCTTTTCATGAATTGTGTTTCCATTCCCTGTGTGTATTGGCAGTAGGTAATGGAAACAAAATATGTAAAGCACGAAGTGCTTTTCATAAATTTTATGTCCATTCTCTACTGCCAATACACACCGATAAAGCGCAAAAGCTGAAAAACAATCCTTATATTTACATTTTACGTGTTTATTAAGTTATTCCTTTCGTTTTACACCCCGTTTCTTTATATTTAGGATATCCTGGCGGAGGAAGAACGTCACTTGACGTTCGATTTTCGAATAGATAACTTAAAAAAAAACCCTCATCTTTTTCAAAATCCACGTTCCAAATCAGAAAGATATTTCAAATCCAAACTAAGTAAATTACATGAAAAATATGTCTTTGCACCAGCTGATAAAGCAGCCAACAACACCATTATCATTTGAAAACGTTACTACATATCAACTTTGATTTCGGAACTTTCGTCTACTTATACATATATCAAAAGCAATGAAAGTGCATCTAACATTTTAGGCAAGCATAACAGTGAACTGTCTTCATTCAATATCTCTATTTCTAAATTGGATCTCCCAACACTATATTGCATACCGAAACTGCACAAGTCTCCTTACAAATTTCGATTTATTGCTAATTCTAGTAACTGCTCCACTACAATTTTGTCTAGAAATCTGACGTCAGTACTTACTGCTATTAAAGAACACATAACTAGATATTGTGAAACGGTTCTAAACAGGAACGATGTAAATTTATTTTGGTCTATTAAGAATTCAGGGGATGTGATTGAAAAAATGATATCTGGAAATTTCCAAGCCAATACGATTTCTTCATACGACTTCTCTAATATGTACACCACACTTCCTCATGACAAAACTAATGATCGATTATCTAATCTCATTAAATGGTGTTTTGATCGAGAGCGAAAAACTTACATTTGTACATCTGAATCGAAGGGTTTCTTTTCCTCGACAGACTACAAATCATACAAATCATGGACATGTAGTGACCTGTGTAATGCCTTGTCCTTCCTCTTGGACAATATTTATGTTAGATTTGGTGAGGATCTATACAAGCAGGTTGTAGGAATTCCTATGGGTACTAACTGTGCGCCTCTTGTTGCAGATTTATTTTTATACACTTATGAAAAAGAATTTATCCAAAATCTTCAAAAGCAAAGAAAATTTGATGAGCTGAAATGTTTCAATAATACTTCTAGGTATCTGGATGATATTCTAACCATTGACAATCCTGCTTTTGAATTATATAAGAATGAAAATTATCCACAAGAATTAACCCTTAACAAGGCAAACCTTTCAAATACAGAAACACCCTTTTAGGACCTAAATATCAAAATTGTAAACGGAAAGATTCATACAAGTGTATATGACAAAAGGGATTATTTTGGATTCAACATAGTAAATTTCCCTTGGCTTGACGATGATGTTCCAAGATTACCGTCATACGGCATTTACATATCACAGCTCATCCGGTAGGCTAGAGCATGTACTGATATTTTGGATTTTCACAGTAGAAATTTACAAATTACCAAAAAACTTTTAGGTCAAGGTTTCCGCTTTCATAAACTAGTCAAGACTTTCTGGAAATTTTACAAAAATTACAGTCAACTTCTTTTAAAATTCGGATCTATACATGCAACAGAGTACATTACTATGGGTGTTACACAACCTGTCTTTTATGGTGATATGATAAACAAAATAAAAAGGATCAAAGGTAGGCAGCATAACCATCGAAAATGCGTCAGAATCATCAAACGCCTTTTATACCGTGGATATGATCCTAATGTCACCAGACGGACACTAGGCTTGGTACTTGACCAATCTACAGTCTTGTACAAGCGCATCATTGAGACTTGCACTCTGACTGACTGTGACGACGGGACTCCATGACGGGCCCTGTCCAAACCTCTTTAGAGAAGACAGGGCCCCGACCACTTGTCCTCTCTGAATGTCAGTCGGACTCCTCGGGTGATTACATACATGAGCTCGCTACAGCCGGCAGAGCACGGACTGTATTACGCATGCCCTCTTTTTATATCCATTTACATATTCATCTGTGTCTCTGGGGCCTCTGCGTTTCGCGGTCTTCTTTGTGTGATGTCATCTTACAGTGAGGAGGTTGTTTTACACCACAATTGTACGTTCTTCGAGACCTCTGGGTAAATGGAGAAGTGAGAGGGTTGTGCGCACGTAATCCAGGATAACCACACCATTTGCTTCTTGCGTGACAGATGACCGTCCAAAGTCGGCACCGGTTACCCATTGGTCTCGTCGGTTTATGTGTAGTCTTTTGTGTTTGATGTTTACATGTCGTGTGTCTCTTTTCCGTCTCGTGCTGTACTCGTCTTTTGTGTTTTTGCATCGGGTGTTTTGGTGTTTTACTGTTGATGCTGCAACGGGGTCTTGTTGGAGATCTCCTCCCTTCTTTTGACGTTATAGGAAACGAACCTTCAACGTTTTTTCGCATGCTACGAAGTAGTACCTTCTGTGCGGAACTTTGTAGAAAAATGAGAAACTGAATTTTGTCTTTTTGTTGTATTTTGAACATTTCAATTTAAACTGAAATAATTTGAATCGTAGAAATTCCGCGATTTCTGTCCAACATAGTATAGACCAAGCAGAGGGTTAGACTAGAGAAATTTCACAAATCATTGAGAGAAAACATTTGAAAACTCACTTTGACCACTGTTTAATGTTTAAGACCTATGAAATCAATCGGTACAATTATACAAACTTACGTAAATTTACCCTGTTTCTTCTTGAAGTAATTAGAATAATGCAAAAGTCAAGTACAGCTGTGGAAAAAGATACAAAAACGTAAAAACTTGATCAATAATTTCACAAGTTACCTCAACATTGCATTGCTCAAGATTCGCTGATACTCGAAATATTTCTTAACATCATGATTCCACAAGAAGCAATGCTTAATTAAATGTTGATAAATAACACAAGGGGATAAAACCCTCAGCCTCATCCAAACATGACATCTTCCTGTAGACGGCAGTGCAGGTCGTCCTTGAACTTCGTCTGGTGTGACGCGTGATCGACTTACTACGTCACACTTCTTTGAAGTGTACAAGTGGGTGACTTATATTTTGACACCTTTTAGCTCACCTGAGCGAAGCTCAAGTGAGCTATTGTCATAGCGCACCGTCCGGCGTCCGTCCGTCCGTCGTCCGGCGTCCGTCGTCCGTCGTAAACTTTTCACATTTTCGACTTCTTCTCCAGAACGGCTGAACAGATTTTGATGAAACTTGGTAGTTATGAAGTACTAATGGTCCCCTACAAGTGTTGTTGTTTTTCGTCCTGATCCCTCAACAGGTGGCGCCACCAGAGGCAAAAGTAGGTCCCAGAGGGTACCCTCCTTTGACAAACTTCTTCTTCAGAACAGAAGCACGTATCGACAAACCGAAAGCATCTGAATGATCTAGAGAGATGTCTTAAGAAGTGTTGTTATTTTTGGTTCCACTCCGAAGTCAAATTTTTGACGCGTTTTTGACGTCTTTTCGGACTTCGTCAGAAATGCACATTTTTGCACTATTTCTTTAAATAACTCAATAAGTGTATGATTTTACACATTCATTAACTGCATATTTATCATATTTAAGTTACTTAATGCTTTGATAAGTATTTTATTCTAAAATTTAAATTCTTTGATTTTTTATTAATTTTTTTCTTATGTGAAAAGGAAGGGGGGGGGGTGATTTTCATACATATTCAACTTCTTCTTCAGAACCACTGAAAAGATTTTCATGAAACTTGGTAGGAATGAAGTACTCATGGTCCCCTACAAGTGTTGTTGTTTTTCGTCCGGATCCATCAACAGGTGGCGCCACCAGAGGCAAAAGTAGGTCACAGGGGGTACCCTCCTTTGACAAACTTCTTCTTCAGAACGGAAGCACGTATCGACAAACGGAAAGCATCAGGATGATCTAGAGAGATGTCTTAAGAAGTGTCGTTATTTTTGGTTCCACTCGGAAGTCAAATTTTTGACGCGTTTTTGACGTCTTTTCGGACTTCGTCAGAAATGCACATTTTTGCACTATTTCTTTAAATAACTCAATAAGTGTATGATTTTACACATTCATTAACTGCATATTTATCATATTTAAGTTACTTAATGCTTTGATAAGTATTTTATTCTAAAATTTAAATTCTTTGATTTTTTATTAATTTTTTTCTTATGTGAAAAGGAAGGGGGGGGGGTGATTTTCATACATATTCAACTTCTTCTCCAGAACCACTGAAAAGATTTTCATGAAACTTGGTAGGAATGAAGTACTCATGTTCCCCTACAAGTGTTGTTGTTTTTTGTCCGGATCCATCAACAGGTGGCGCCACCAGAGGCAAAAGTAGGTCACAGGGGGTACCCTCCTTTGACAAACTTCTTCTTCAGAACGGAAGCACGTATCGACAAACGGAAAGCATCAGGATGATCTAGAGAGATGTCTTAAGAAGTGTCGTTATTTTTGGTTCCACTCGGAAGTCAAATTTTTGACGCGTTTTTGACGTCTTTTCGGACTTCGTCAGAAATGCACATTTTTGCACTATTTCTTTAAATAACTCAATAAGTGTATGATTTTACACATTCATTAACTGCATATTTATCATATTTAAGTTACTTAATGCTTTGATAAGTATTTTATTCTAAAATTTAAATTCTTTGATTTTTTATTAATTTTTTTCTTATGTGAAAAGGAAGGGGGGGGGGTGATTTTCATACATATTCAACTTCTTCTCCAGAACCACTGAAAAGATTTTCATGAAACTTGGTAGGAATGAAGTACTCATGTTCCCCTACAAGTGTTGTTGTTTTTTGTCCGGATCCATCAACAGGTGGCGCCACCAGAGGCAAAAGTAGGTCACAGGGGGTACCCTCCTTTGACAAACTTCTTCTTCAGAACGGAAGCACGTATCGACAAACGGAAAGCATCAGGATGATCTAGAGAGATGTCTTAAGAAGTGTCGTTATTTTTGGTTCCACTCGGAAGTCAAATTTTTGACGCGTTTTTGACGTCTTTTCGGACTTCGTCAGAAATGCACATTTTTGCACTATTTCTTTAAATAACTCAATATGTGTATGATTTTACACATTCATTTACTGCACATTTATCACATTTAAGTTACTTAATGCTTTGATATGTATTTTATACTGAAATTTTAATTTTTTTATTTTTTATGAATTATTTTCTTATGTGAAAAGGAAAGGGGGGGGGGGGGGTGATTTTCATACATATTCAACTTCTTCTCCAGAACTGCTGAACAGATTTTTATGAGTATTTTTTCAATCATGAATAGATATGTTTACTGTGAACATGGACCCTTAGGCTTGTAAGTTCAAGTTCTGGTACCCTGGTAACTTTAGTTTCGTATAAGTTGGTACATGTTCATGTATGCAAGAGTTGTCTTTCTTTAATATTGATTTATGTTTTTGAGTTTTAAATTTTTGGATTATCGATTCATTTGAATGTTATATATTTAAGAAATAAAAAATGACAAGCCGGGCTCTATTGTCTCATAATGCCCGAGCGTCCTCAGCCCATCACATTTATTACCGAGCCGCGTCAGCGGCGAGGTGATAAATGTGATTGGCTGAGGACGCGAGGACATTATGAGACAATAGAGCCCGGCTTGTCATTTCTTTATTACTATTCTAATGATGACCAAACTTAGACCTTTCGATTCTTGGTAAAAACCAGTTCCTGCCGGTTTATCTGCTTTCAGAAAATGGATAGGCGTGGCTTATCGCTATAGGGCCTATATTGGAGAATAGAGCCCGGCTCGCGTCTGTTGTCTTAATAGGGAAAAAGAATCAAGTCATATTAGAATTTAAATTATTAAATAGGTATGGAAAAGGAAACTAAATAATTTTAAAAAGATGAATAAGTATTTTCAAATTTATCTTGTGAAGACTTGGATATGCAACTTTGAAATTACAATATTGAGAGCAGCTCAAAATATTAATGTAAGAACAGATCAATGTTATCAATAACACAGTGAAAGGATTGGGAGGGGGTCTGTTATTTTGCTTTAGCTTCTGTATAACTATCTCTCTCGGGTTACTTAGATTACTCAAGAAGAAGGGGGGGATGATTTTCATACATATTCAACTTCTTCTCCAGAACCACTGTACAGATTTTCGTTAAACTTGGTAGGAATGAAGAAATCATGGTCCCCTACAAGTATTGTTGTTTTTAGCTCACCTGAGCGAAGCTCAAGTGAGCTATTGTCATAGCGCGTCGTCCGTCCATCGTCCGTCCGTCCGACGTAAACTTTTAACATTATCGATATCTTTTCTGCAACCGCTGCACAGAATTTCACGAAATTTCACAGGAAGCAAGTACTCAATGCCCTCTATCAAATTTGTGTTTTTCAAGCCGATAGGAAATCCAAGATGGCCGCCACAGGCTCTGATTGGCTGACACATTTTCGACTTCTCTTCTAAAACTGCATCACAGAATTTCATGAAACTTCACAGGAAGCAAGTACTCAATGCCCTCTACCAAGTTTGTGTTTTTCGAGCCGATCGGAAATCCAAGATGGCCACCACAGGCTCTGATTGGCTGACACATTTTTTACTTCTCCTCCGAAACCGCTGCACAGAATTTCATGAAACTTCACAGGAAGCAAGTACTCAATGCCCTCTACCAAGTTTGTGTTTTTCGAGCCAATCGGAAATCCAAAATGGCCGCCACAGACTCTGATTGACTGACACATTTTCGACTTCTCCTCTCAAACGGCTGCATAGAATTTCACAAACCTTCACAGGAAGCAAGTACTGATTGCTCTCTACCAAGTTTGTGTTTTTCGAGCTGATCAGAAATCCAAGATGGCCGCCACAGGCTCTGATTGGCTGACAAATTTTCGACTTCTCCTCTGAAACCTCTGTGTAGAATTTCATGAAACTTAACAGGATGCAAGTACTCATACCCTCTATCAAGTATGCGTTTTTGGAGCCTATCGGAAATCCAAGATGGCCGCCACAGGGTCTGATTGGCTGACACATTTTCAACTTCTCCTCTGAAACTGCTTCACAGAATTTCTTGAAACTTCACAGGACGCAAGTACTCATTGCCCTCTACTTAGTTTGTGTTTTTCGAGCCGATTGGAAATCCAAGATGTCCTCTATAGGCTCTATTTGAATGACACATTTTTGACTTATCCTCTTAAACTACTGCACAGAATGTCACCCAACTTTACAGGAAGTAACTTGTACACCTTGTCCTTCTCAAAGCTTCACTAAAAGCGATTTCCTTCAGGTCTTAACTTTGATTGAAAACATACATACAGTCTCCTCAGGTGAGCGATGTGGCCCCCTTGGGCCTCTTGTTTAATTACTGTGAGTAGACGGCGTTGTTCGATGATGGAATATACATGTATTGAATGTGTGTAAAGCAATAAATAAAATGTGCATTTAATGAGAAATTAATCAGCATATGTTCTAAAGTCACGTGATAGGCCCTTGCGTTAATCGAGAATTAAAGCAACAATTTGTTTGGTACCTTTATATAAGGGAAACGCAGTAGGAATGTAAATATTAGCAAATGGTGTGGTTATCCTTATTCGTGCGATTGACCATTCCAATTTTTCGGTTACACAGATGTCATCCGACATGTACAGTTGGTGTATACGCAAAAGCCTGAGAGCTCGACATACAAATGTAACACACAAACTATATTAATTGATATCAAAAGTAGTTGGCATACGAAGTAAGACAATGATTGCTTAAATAAATTATGATTTTAAAGAAATTAGCAAATATGAGACTGAATAACTGATTGATACCTCTTTGGTGTTTATTGCATGATTTGATACAGTTACTGGATCAAAGATGATTTTATTATTATTAAATATTAAAAACATTGTTTTGCAAGATTTTTTTCGGGGATTCTAATAAAACCACGTAAAATGATTAATGTGTTGGAATAATTTTATTTTGCAGCACCCCCAAGTCATGTCTTAATTCCTGGTGAAAGAAATATAACTGTTAACGGTTCAAACAGAAGTGCACTCGGACCAATTAGATTCGTTGGAAGATGCAGTCCACTCTGTACCTATGTTTGGTACAAAGACAATAACACATTCTCCTTTGGCAATACACTGTACATAACCAATGTGGAGACAAGTGACAGTGGATACTACGAATGTCGAGTTTACAATGGTACTGAGGTGATAGATATGACTTCAGTTGACATATTTGTCTATGGTAAGGAATACAGAATATCAATGAAATGTTATGTTTCTTTGGAGCCGCGCTCCCTCTGTAAATTAAATGCACAATTTTAATTTCAAAAATATATAAAAAGGGAGGGTGCTACTGAAATACATATGTGTCAGATATATATAAGTACATGTACCACTGATTAGGATTTACCATCTGAAACACATGTCTGGTGCATTAAAATTGGTTTAAAATTTTCTTCAAGAAAGTCAAGAGTTGGAACACTTCAGAATCAAATAGAGTGTTATGTTTTAATCTTATGTAGATCGTAGTGGGATAGTCTTATATAAAAAACAAAAGTCGTGAATATCCCGTTTGTTCTTAGAACAAGGAAACGCCAAATAATGGAATTCAAATTTTCTGCGTTTGTTTGAATCTACATCCCTACTAGCATTTGTTTACTCACTGAAAACCAACACTGCAAATAAACAATTAATACATCCATATACATACAAATGTATTCACACAGACATAAAAGTTAAGCAACACCCCAAGATTTCGGAGTCCTTATACTTTCAACTATATCACCGAGAAGTTTTCGTAAAATATATCAAATACCAATTCTTTTGTAGATGACTTTACACCTTTTGTTAACAAATATGTTAACTAAATGATATCGAAATTGAAACAATTACCTTGGATAGAGCCTCAAATGAAAAGAATGTAATTTTGAGGGAAAATAATGTAGGATAACGTTTGAAGGGAAGTATTGAAAAAATATGGTAACAGGTACTTGAAAAAGAGATAAACCACATTAGGCTCAATATTCACAAATGAAATACGGTTTCCTTTCAAAAATTCAGTATTATTTTCTCTCAGTGGACTTCTGGTTGAGGTTTATTCCAACTAACCTCTTTCAATTGCTCTTGTTGAAAAATTGCCAATAATTCCCGTTAAAGACATTTATTGCTCATAATTGCTCTATATTCCATTTCACCGATGTTAATGATGACTTTCAGCCAAATTATGCGCCAAATTTGGTCGAACGGGATGTATATCCGGTATTTAATTTTGTCATAAAAAGAGAAATTTTTACGAATTTTCAAATATTTTTTATCAAACCAGCATTTCACTGTTGCTTAACTTTCGTCTGGGTGTATAACACTGAAATGAGAAAAATTATGTTTCTTAACTTTAACATTTCTGCTGTATATGTAGACGACTAGATTATTATGAAAATGGATGTTTTTTTTTTTCATTTACCTAAATAAATGTGACTCGGTGACCCACGAATATTAGGCTTTTCAAAATATTAAGCAAGAATAAATAGAAAAAAGGATTTATAAGTCAATGTTTCATTATCAGATTGCCGCTAGTTTGTTTTGCGGGATGAAATCATGACGTAGCAAATACATATTCAATTAAAATATTTGAATTTCCTTCAAAACTTTTCTTGCATAGGACAATCCTAATGGTATTTATGATGTGTAGGTATGAGAGAAATCTCAAGCGAGACTTTTATCACAGGCACACAGGTTTCGATGACCAGTACATTTAAATCTCTAAAGGTAGAGCATCTTAACACATATTTCCAGAATAATAACTCCTACAGTATTTTCATTTCCATATATTGAAAGCTTATGTGAGACCTGATGTAAAAACAAAATATAATTCGTGGTTTCTTGATTATACCGAGAACGTAAGCCCTTTGAACTTTACTATTGGACCGTATAGGAAAAGTAAGAAAAATCCAAATTTTTGGAGGTGATAAAATGTAACTATGAAAGTTTCTTTTCCATCCACCATATTATTTAGGTAATCTGAACAATATTCTGTAAAGAAAAAAAAAAGGTATCCAGGCAAAAAATTACCGGCAATACAGACCTGAGGGATACTCTACCTTAAAATGAAATAATTGAAAACTGCACAATTTCAAAATTAAGGTTGATACTGCAGTTAAATGATTCAGAATGATTCAGAATAACAAGAACGACACAGTTAAGTGAATAATTTTGTGTTGTAGATGTCATGGAAGATAATAAAGAAATATCAGGAAATAACACTGGTAAGATATGATTTGTAATTCTAAAGATGAAACATTACTATGATAGTATACTGAAAATCTATAACCTATACGATGATGATTGAAACAAAATATTTGTATTGTTAAAACAAAAGTAACAAAGTAGCGTATCTTTCTTTATCTTTCTATTTTCTATTTAATAGCTATTCTCTATAAGCATTTGCACTTTTATTAAGGATGCACGACATGTCTCAGATTTTGATAAATACGTAAGGTTGGGTCTGACCCCCCAAAAAAATTATAAAAACGTCTTAATGTCACATCCGATTACCATGGCATCGGACTTTAAACATTGGAAAAATGCATATTTGGGCATTTTTGAAGTAGCATACATCATACATAATATATGCAGCACAATCTTTATTGCAAAAGAACCCCTAAAGTTGTAGTACCCTATCATTGCTAGTTCTAACTAAATATAAGTAAGAGCTCTGAGTGTAAGATATATTCCGACAATTATTATCTGTTCATTATGATGCAAAACTTTAAAAAATAATTCAGAAGCTGCAAAATTAACAATATTATAGACCATGGTTACCGTTGCCAAGGTACCTTATGTAAATAACAACAAGTGGATCGATATTGAATTTGCTCATCTTATGAAATTAATTCCATCTCCTTTTAATATACGTATCAAGAGATTTTACAACTTTATAGGCCGTTTCCATGGCAACAAGATGGCCTAGAAACTTTTTTTTGTCAAATTGATCTTTTTACATTGGTCCCTACTTATGTGTGGAATTTCATGAAAATCGGAAACGTGCCGAAATTGTTTAAATGGTTACAGATTATTGGTATTAATTTACTTTAAAAGGTGAATGCAGTAAGCGTCCAAGTCTTGTAGAATACAGAAATCATTATTTCCCGACAGGTAAGTCTTTATTAAAAACTAGAAAAGTATCACCGCATTCGTACTACATGAAACTGTTTTTATGGAATTTTAAATGGGCTAATTATTGTCTTGAACTGAGAAGAAATAAAGATTACGATTTGTTGGTTTTATGCTTTTTAGCTCATCTTAGCATAGCATAATCAAACTATAGTGATAACGCGTCCGTCCGTCGTCTGGCATAAACTTTTTACATTTCGTTTTCTCCTCTGCATCCGCTGCACAGAATTTCAGAAAATCTTACCAGAAGCTTGACTGAAGGTTTGTGATTTTCGTGTCGATCGGTCAGGAAATATGGCCGAAAAGTGCTTTGATTGGCTGACACATTTTCGACTTCGACTCTGCAACCGCTTACAGGAACCAGGTTTGCAAGATCCTCTGTCGAGCTTGTGTTTTTCATGCCGATCAGTCAATAAATATGGCTACAGAGGGTTTCGCTTATGCATTTTCGGCATCTCCCGAAACTGATGCACAGAGATTCTCAAAAACCTACAGTATGCAAGTACTCAAGGGCCTCCACCATATTGTCAACTATCAATCTTTCATCTGCAACTCGGGTGAGCGTTTTTGCCCCCTTAGTGCTATTGTTTCTTTAAAGGAAGACATTTTATATTTCATAACAGACATTTTGATGCGTTTATCATATTGCAATTGTACCTCACATACATGTAAGCGTAGCTCAAGTGACTATTGTCATAACGCGGCGTCCTGTGTCCGTCCGTCTGACCGTCGTGCGTCCGTCGTTGACTTTTAACATTTTCGACATCTCCTCTGCAACCGCTGCATATTATTTTACAAAACCTTACGTGAAGCAAATAAACATGTTCCTTTACCAAGATTGTGTTTTTCGTGATGATTGGCTAACAAATATTGCTTCCGCGAGCTCTGATTGACTAAAGTATTTTCGACTTCTTCTATGTACTTGCTGCACATAATTTCACGAAATCTTACAGGAAGCAAGTAATCAATGTTCTCTGCCTAGTCTGTTTTCTTGCCAATCGATCAACAAATATTACCAAGTGCTCTATGTTGGCGCATTTTCGACTTCTCCTCTGCACTCACAGCAGAGAATTTCATGAAACCTTACAGGAAGGAAGTACTCAAGTAACTTTCACACTCTTTGACCATATAAGATTGTTTAGATTGAGGATCACTGAGGAGGGTTAAGTACCTGAAACGTGCATGTCTTGTCCATGCTGTAATCTGTTCTTAAATGATGCTATTCAATTTGAAGACATGTAACATTTGTGTCAATTGGTGAGTGCCACTGCTGGTGGACCAGGAGTCCCCGAGGGCAACTTCGGTTGATCGTTTCTTTTAGAAACTTCAAGAAATTTTGATAACAGAAATTTTCGAATGCGTTGAAGAAACGATCAACCGAAGTTGATCAAACTTGGCCACTGTTGGTTAATTGGGTTCCCCTCCTCACTGTAATCTAAATGAACATGCAAACAGACAGCATGACGCAGGTGCCCAAGAAACACACAGTTGGATATGTACAGTCCGTGCCCTGCCGGCTATAGCGAGACCATGCATGTGGACATCCGAGGAGTCCGACTGAGAGTCAGAGAGGACAGGTGGTCGGTACCCTGTCTTCTCAAAAATGTTTTGGACAGGGCCCGTCTCAGTCTGTGAGAGTGCAGTTCTTAAGAATAAGCTGGTACAAGTACCAATTCAGGTGTCCTTCTGATGACAGATTGATCATACCCACGGTATAAAAGGTTTTTTTTATGATTCTAACACAATTTCGATGGTTATTCTGTCTACCTTTAATCCTTCTTATTCTGTAAATTATGTCACCATAAAATGAAGGAAGCCAAAGTAATATACTCTGTTGCTTGTATGGGTCCGAATTTCAAGAGAAGATGGCAACAATTGTTGTAAAATTTCCAGAAAGTCTTAACTAATTTGTGAAATTGAAAACGCTGACCTAAAAGTTTGTTAGTAATTTGAAAATTTCTGCTTTGAAAATCCAAAGCATCAGTACATTCTCTAGCATACCGGATGAGATGTGAAATGTAGATATCATATGAACGTAATCTAGGATCATAACCGTCAAGCCAGGGAAATTTAATATGTTGAATCCAAAATCATCTCTTTTGTCAAACTCAATTGTATGAATTAACAATGTTTATATTAGGTCCAAAAATGGTGTTTCTGTGTTTGTAACGTTTGCCTTGTTTAGAGTCAATTCTTGTGGATAAATAGCATTTTATACTCTTCACAAACAGGACTTTCGATAGTAAGAATATTATCCAGGTAGAGACGCATAATTAATACCCATTGGGATTCCTAGAACCTGCTTGTCGATATTCTCAACAAATCTAACATAGATGGTGTCCAAAAGAAAGGACAAGGCAATACATAGGTCACTACTAGAATGGGTATCGAAACCAAATATTCGATACGATACAATACAATACAATACAAAAAGTACCGATATCCGGTATATCGTATCTAATTTAATGTTTTGTAAAAACGCCAAACTAACAATTTAACTCACTAATAACTACCCCTCCCCAACACAAAGTCAAACGGGTTCCTGGAGGTTCGGTCTAACTTATAGTTTTCGCACATTTCTTTATATTTTATATACGATTACATTCCCTAATGGGACTTTTTTATTTTATCTTTATTTTGCCTGAAGTCATATATCAATCCCCCTTTATTTAATTCGGTCGCAACTTTCCCGTCAAGCCCTTTTCAGAAATTTCAGAAATGTGTTTTAGACGCATTTAGACACAATTCATATTCGAAAGTCTCTGAATTAAAAACAAAAGATTAAGTCGATATAACTTTGATAAAATGACAAAAATATAACCTAAATACCGACCTTGAAATTAATTCCTTAATTATTGTTGTTAATCGTAGACTCCGAAGTATAAAATGATTTGAATAGCCAGCATAACAGGCAAGCATGATCGATAAAATCAAGAGCATATCTGCCTTTTGCAAAAAAAACCCCATGAACAAATATACATTTTCATACTTAAATACTTGAGATTTCACAAGAAAAGCATGTTTTGTGCTAAAAATAACTATCTAAAGTATCGGTATATCGATATATTGACCCAGCCCTAATCACTACATGTCCATGATTTGTACTCTGTTGAAGAAACGAAACCCTTTGATTCAAATATAAGAATTCCCCTCACGATCAAAACACTATATTTTGAGTTTAATCAACGATAATTAATTTTGTCGTGAGGAAGCGTGGTGTTCGTATTAGAAAAGTCGTATGAAGAAATCTTGTTAGCTTGAACATTTCTAGATTTCATTTTGTTAATCACATCCTATGAATTTAAAATAGGACAAAAGAAGTTTACATCATTCCTGTTTAGAACAGTTTTATAATATTTTGCATCGTGTTCCTTTTTGGACATGAACATAATTTGGACATAATGTTGTCCAACGACAACGATGGTCACATGAACACCTCACTCTACAAAAACGTGACGACTTCAATTTCATCATCACAAACTTTCTTTTCTGAGTAGCAACATCCCTTCATCGCCTGTTTATGGCGTGTTCATATCTCATAATTCCATACCAAGTACCAAATATACAAATTTTGTTATTTTGTTCTGATAGCTAGGCGTCTTCAGATAAGCTTCTCAGTCAAGGATACGTTTGTGACACCGTCACTGTGGAAGTTCGATATGGGGAACTCGTCATACACTATGATGTCCCACTCTCCAGAATGGTGGACGATATTCTGTCTTAGAACCATCCAACCACAGTATATATTTGTATCTTCCGAAATGGAAGTAACCGAATGTGACAATTTTACCGCATTGAAGCGACGGGTGTTGCATGCAGGTAGGATAAGCTTATCTTCCTGGGCATCTTGTCTCACTCCCATGTTGAGTTCGCTTTTTTCATGTGGTGGAGGGTTTTCTTTGATTGCAGGAAAATTGGTTTTGAATTTTCTTCATGAATGTATAGAGTTGGAACACTTTCGTATTATTATATGCCTTCGGTTTATGATTTTCTAAAATATCGATTTTGTACTGTGAATTGAGATATGGTCATTGTCAATATTTGTCACCTTAATAGCAGTTAGTGCTGACGTGAGATTTTAGACAAAATTATAGTTAAGCAGTTGCTAGAATTAGCAATGTATCGAAATGTGTAAGAGGACTTGTGTAGTACCAAAGGTATGCAGTATATTGTACATGTAGGAAGGTCCAATTTAGAAATAGGGATATTGAATGAAGAAATTTCACTGCTATGTTTGTTAAGAATGTTGGGGACACTTTCATTGCTTTTGATATAAGTATTTGAAGACGAAAATTCCGAAACTGAATTTGATATGAAGTAACGTTTCCAAAGATTATGGTGATGTTGGCTGCTTATTTTCAGGCTCGAAGAAATATGTTCATGTAAATTGCGTAACTTGGATTAGAAATATCTTTCAGATTTAGAACTTGGATTTTCAAAGAGATGAGGATTTTTGTGGAAGTTATCTATTCGAATATCAGTAATATCCAAAACGAGGTTTTCCAGTCATTTAGAGCATGTAATTCGACTCCTCCCGATTTACTCCATCTTTTTGTATAGTTATACAAGCCTCCCTTTTTAATTTTTGATAATTATATAAAATCTATCTTTGATGGGATTCTATACTAAGGTCATTTTTGAGAACACAGATCTGCCTTTCTTGGATAATAGAAAAGTCACCAGTACAATATAACCAGATGGTTTATTTAACTGTATTATTGTAACAGAAACACTATGTTTGGACCCAAATATCAAGATTGTTTACGGGGAGATTCATAGAAGTGCGTATATGAAAAGAGATGATTTTGGATTCAACATCGTAAAATTCCCGTGTCTTGACAGTGATGTTCCTAGCATTCCGTCATATGGCATTTATATATTATAGCTCATCCGGTACGCATGTACCAATGTTTTCGATTTTCTTAGTAGAAATATCAAACTATTAAGACATTTCTAGGTCAAGGTTTCGCTTCCATGAATTTGTTAAGACTTGCACGCTTACTGACTGTGACGGCACTCCATGACGGGCAATGTTCAAACCTCTTTAGAGAAGACATGGCCCCGATCACCTGTCCTTTCTGAAGGTCGGTTGGACTCCGCGGGTGATTACATACATGAGCTCATAAGAGCCTACAGAGCACGGACTGTATTTGTGCGCCCACTCCCGTTTTGAAATATGTTTACATGACAAATATGGATAATGACCATATCCCTGTATACAGTACAAAATCAATAATTCAGAAAATCAGAATCCGAAGGCATACAAAATCAGGACAAAACAGGAAACAAAGCAAACAAACAAAAACCTCCACCACATTAAAAGAAGCGAACTCCCATTTGGAAGAGAGACCAGGTGCCCAGGAAGAGTAAGCATCTCCTGCTTACATGCAACACCCGCCGCTTCAATTCGGTAGAACTGTCATATCCGGTAACTTCCATTTTGGAAGACATAGAGAACAATCTTTGGTTGGATGGTTCAAATGGTCTATGACAGAATATCATCCACCATTCTGGAGAGTGGGACATCATAGCGTATGACGAGTTCCCCATATCGACCGTAGAACTTCCTCAGTGACGATGTTAAACGTCTATAAATTCAATAGCATCATTTAAAACCTGATAAATTTACAGCATGGACCAGACATGCACGTTTCGGGTACTAAACCCTCGTCAGTGATCCTCAGTCTAAACAATGTAATATGCCCAAAATGTATGAAAATTAGTATGTCCAAAAATGTACCAAAAGACGTAGCAGAATGGTTGGGATATGATGCTACAGGACCCACGTTAGTCGGTCACACAAATATCCTGACTGAGAAGCTTATCTTATATTCATATTTGTTCATTTGGCTCCTTTGTTTGGCTGATTCGTTGGTTTTGTCATCTAACAGTGAGGAGGTTATTTTACACTACAATTGTGCGTTCTTCGAGTGAAAGTCGTCTAGCTCTCATAATCTGAGTTCTTGGAGCTTGCTCGAGCATAACGTATTAATAGGACATGAAAACGACATATGCTGGTGACGACGGGATGTTGCTACTCAGAAAAAGAAAATTTTTAATATTGAAATTGAAGTCGTCACGTTGTCAAAAAGTGAGTTGTTCATATTACCATGGGTGTCAAGAGAAAACATGATATCCAAATAGGACGCTGAATTATTGGTTTCTGTTGTTTCTTTAACTTCAAGTTCAAGGGGATAGATTGCGCCAAGGTAATTAAAAAATTGCCAGTTTTGAATTATTGATGGACAGGAGTTCATCAATGTATCTATACGTGAAGTTGAAGTTATGAGCTAATTTATATTGACCTCAGGGATCAAGGATTGAATGAATTCAGCTTTGCATGAGTATAAAAATATGTCACCAAAGAGCGGGGCACAATTGGTTCCAAATGGAATGCCAGCAACCTGTTGGAAGAATTTTCCTACAAAGACAACAAAACTGTTCTCGATCAGGAAATTAAACATCTTAATGACATCTGATTCGGTATACTTTGTATTTGACTCAGATTTCTCTTTTACAAAGTAAGTTTGTCATAATTTACAACGATGAATTTATATTTATAATTACCGTTTTTACTCGTAAATGCGTTGCTTATAATTTGTGACAGTCTTTCTTTCAATTTAGTATGTAGAATTGTGGTGTAAAGTGTCGAAAAATTAAACGATTTTATACTTGCCCTGTCCAAGCCTCTTTTGAGAAACAGGACACCGACCGCCTGTTATCTCTGAATGTCAGTCGGACTCCCCGTGTGATATAAGCTCGCTACAACCGGCAGAGCACGGACTGTATTACGCACGCCCTCTTTTTACATCCATTTACATATTCATCTGTGTTGCTGGGGCCCCTGCGTTATACGGTCTTGTGTGGTCATCTATTGATGATGGTGATTTCTGTGGTTGTATCACACCAAAATTGTGCGTTCTTCGAGTTCTCTGGGTAATCGGTATTCTTCACAAGAGACCATAATTATTTTAAAGTTCTGATTCCATGTAAAGGAACGGGACTCTGTATTTTTGGCCTTTCTAGAACAAATCCCTCAATTTGTCATTTCAAATAATATCAAGGTCCCCTGTAACAACGTCACCACAGGGAGAGTACTTGAAAATTGATGAAAAACATTCGCAAGGCAGTGGGTTTTGTGTGGGATAACTTATATCAATACTCTGGAAAAACCGTTTGTAATTGTAAATTTTGAATGTAACAGTTGATGTGTAGCTACAGGAAATACATGGCGGTTCGTTTCTTTTGAAATAAGTTGGTATATTTTTTTTTACAAGTTTTTGATTCAAAATCTGACCAAGATTTATCTTATAGATTTCTTTGTTTGTAAATTTTACATTCATAGATGGTCGTTTTATTATTTCTTCTGTTTGGTCATTTCTTACAGTATGAAATAATCTAGATTTAGAAATATTCATAATAATGCTTTGGAGTCTGTAGTTGGGGAAAAATAAATCTGTTTATACCCGATTTAAGTGGTTTCGTAAATGTCATGTAATTACCGTAGGGAAATGGAGTATACTTTGGTTCTGATGTGATGTAGTCCTAAAGGTTCATTCAAAAGAGGTACAAGGTCATCAAAAGAGAATGAGTGAATTTCGGGCATGTTATATTTTCTTGTGCCATGACTGCGATGCCTCCTTGGTGTTCTGTCGAATAAATCAAGTACATTAACTGACTGGCATCCGAGACTAGTCAGATTTCCCAAGCTATTAATATTATCATTGCACCCATACGGTGCTGCAGTATTGAGATATCTAATAAAAAATTCTCCTCTTTTTCGGCGCAAAGGGGTGCTTAAATTTGAATTATTTGTCGGGTGATAACTTTTCTCTAATATTCTAACTCTCATAGATAAAATTTAAGGATCAGGATAATTGAAATGTGTATAGAGTTGTTGGTTGTCGTGACAATCAATATTTAATCTATGGTCCGACATTCTGCTTCGAAGTTGGCCTTTGGTCTTCCAAACATGGATCAATCCACAAAGTGATCGCTCAATACCATACACAACATTTGGTATTTTACTGTTAAGATCTTCGAAACTGTGTGTATGATATGATATTTTAGTAAAGACACTTGCGAAGGTAATGTCTGTTAATAGGATGTTACATGTTTTGCAGTTCTTTGTGCCGCATTTGGAAATTACACAATCATTAGGTGAGGACACGTGTTTTTTGAAAAAACGATCAGTTTTACCTTACAGGGCTTGATGTTGATTAACCCATCCGCATGCTTGTCCAAAGTTCATGATTTTTGCTCACTAAAAATGTTTTGTTACTTATGTCATTCATGATGATCCGATAGCCTCCTTCATGATCTGCTACGTGAGTGTCCGTGGACATAACAGTTTGGGACCTTTTTATTGTAATCGCCGTCCCAGCCACTTTGCAGATATTAAGATGTTTGTCCATTAAGCAAAGACTGATGTTTATTCCAGATGTTTCATTCTCTTCAACACAATTTAGAGAGGTCAGATTCGGTCATTCCTTAAACCTTAAATGTACTGCTGTTTGTAATCCGGCCTGTACTCATTTCCGGTGGTACTATCCTGGTGGAACTATTGATGGACAGTATCTCAATACTTATGTTGATGAATCATATGACTACAACACAGGAAACAACATTTTTTGCGTAGCTTGGAACAATTGCTTTACATCACATGCCTCAAGCAACATCTACATTAATGTCACAGGTAAGTCATATTATTCTTCAGCACTAACTTCTTCAGTCAATTCGAATCGAAGCGGTCTAAAATGATTAAAGGGATTCTCCAGCAAAGAAAAGACGAGCCAAAGCAAAAACAATTATTTGACAAGGAATATTACCCTATTTGAAAACAGCAATTTTCTTGAACTGTCTACTTTAAATGAGATTGCTATTATCATTCAGAAGAATGCAATCTGCTTCACAGAAATCTAAGGTCAAGCTATAAAATACCACAAGGAACTGTTGTCGGATTACGTGATGTAGGTCAGTTGAACAGAAGCTGTTATGATCAGGTTTAAAATCTCCCCTAAAAAGTAAAACTTTCAAGAAGCAATGTTCCGTAGAAAGGTCAAATAACTTGATTAATTTACACCATTGCTGCCTTTTCCCGTGATAAAGAATGCTACTTTCAGAAAAGGTGTTTACATGCATCAGAAATAGAAATTTGCTGACCAAGAGAAAGAATGGGATCTCAAATGAGTTAAAGAAGATCCTGACGATAATCTCAACAGCACTCACAATAGAGCACTATGTTGAACATCGACGGACCCCTAGCAAGCTGGAGGTGGAATCAGGTGCCCGGGAGGAGTAAGCATCCCCTGTTGGCTAGCCGCACCCGCCGTCGATGTTAATGCACGATAAAGAACACAGTATATAAAATGCATGCACTGTCTGACGTTATGTCTATATAGAAAGTACTATGGCGACCATGTCAGGGAAATATATTCAAAACACTTACTGTCAAACCCCTCGCGGGGACATTTTTTACGAGCTCCACACGCAAAGGGCATAAGTGTGACACAAATGAATTAAAGAAGATCCTGACGATAATCTCAACAGCACTAACAATAGAGCACTATGTTGAGCATCGACGGACCCCTAACAAGTTAGAGGTGGGATCAGGTGCCCGGGAGGAGTAAGCATCTCCTGTTGGCTAGCCGCACCCGCCGTCGATGTTAATGCACGATAAAGAACACAGTATATAAAATGCATGCACTGTCTGACGTTATGTCTATATCGAAAGTGCTATGGCGACCATGTCAGGGAAATATATTCAAAACACTGTCAAACAACACAACCAAGTGGCGTTCTGTACCTTGGGGGAGAGGGACAATGTCCCAAATAAAGCTTTGGTTAAGAAATAAAAAATAATGTTAAACGTCTTCGAATTCAATAGCATCATTTACAGTCAAAGAGTAGAATGGTTTTCAGTTTCTGGATGGTGGATTTTGTCTATTATGTTGAAGAAGGGAGAGGTTCTCCAACCAGACCTGATATACATGTCTTTCGTATAATTAATTTCTTTTATTCCCTTTTCGCATAAAAAAGGAACTGAAACGTAATGTACATCAAACTTATTTGAAATAATATCTTGATCTCATGTCCATTGGGAATTGGTTCACTCAGTTATTGAGTTTGAAGATATAACATATGATAAAGTAATGATAATGACAAATATGGATAATTACCATATCCCTGTTTACAGCACAAATTCGATCACCCAGAAAATCAGAAACCGAAGGCATACAAAATCAGACTAAAACAGGAACCAAAGCAAACAAACAAAAACCTCCACCATATGAAAAGAAGCGAACTCCAAATATGAGAGTGAGACCAGGTGCACAGGAAGAGTAAGCATCTCCTGCTTGCATGCAACACCTGTCGCTTCAATTCGGTAGAATTGTCACATCCGGTAACTTCCATTTTGGAAGATATAGAGTACAATCTTTGGTTGGATGGTTTAAATGGTCTATGACAGAATATCATCCACCATTCTGGAAAGTGGGACATCATAGTGTATGACGAGTTCCCCATATCGACCGTAGAACTTCCTCAGTGACGATGTTAGTCGGTCACAAACATATCCCTGACTGAGAAGCTTATCTGAAAGACGCCTAGCGCTCAGAACAAAATCCGTATATTTGGTACTTGCTCTGGCATAGCGTATCAACTGAGATATGAACACGCCAAAAGCAGGCGATGAAGGGATGTTGCTTCTCAGAAAAGGAAAGTTTGTAATGCCGAAATTGAAGTCGTCACGTTTGTCATAGAGTCAGGTGTTCAAGTGACCATCAGTGTCGTAGGACAACATTATGTCCAAATAGAATGCTGAATTATTTGTCTCTGTAGTTTCCTTGACTTCAAGCTCCGAAGGATAGATACTGCTCAGGTAATCCGCGAATTTTGGATTATTGATGAACAACACATCGTCTATGTATCTGTAAGTGAAGTTGAAGTCAGAAGCTAAGTATCTTTTCCCTTCAGAGACCAAAGATTGAATGAATTCAGCTTCGTACGAGTAAAGGAAAATGTCGGCAAGGAGTGGGGCACAATTGGTCCCCATTGGAATTCCGACAATTTGCTGGAAGACTTTTCCTCCAACACCACAAAAATGTTGTCGATCAGAAAGTTTAACATCTGAATAATGTCTGTTTCAGTGTACTTATTTTCAGAATCGGACTTTTCTTTTACAAAGTAGGTTTTGTCATAGTTTACAACAATAAATTTGTATTTGCGATTACCGTTCTTACTTGTAAACGCATTACTTATAATTTTTGCGAGTCTTTCTTTCAATTTAGAATGTGGAATTGTAGTGTAAAGTGTCGAAAAATCAAAGGCTTTGATCGAATGGACTCTTCTAAAATGAGTGGATTTCAGATGTTCTAAAAGTTCCTTCAAATTCTTTAAAATCCACATCTGGTTGATACCACTGCGAGAATATACTGTCGAACAATATTTTTGAAGTCCAGATTTGATTTAAGATCAAACTTTGGTGAGTAAGATCGATACAGATTTGGTAGAACATTTTGATGAACCAGCGATGAAACGTTGTTTGTACGGATTCTTATGCATTTTAAGTATGCAGTATAAGTATGGTAAATCTAAATCTAAATTGGTAGTGTCGAAGCCAAAGGAAGCTGATTTGTGGTTATCTATTATTTCAGAGGCAGAAAGGTTTATATAATTGTTTAATATACTGTAAGTAAAGGGTGGCCCATGATTTTTGGACGGAAAATTTCTATTTCTCTCATCTCTATCAAGAGGGAGAATTATTTTTTTCCTTTTCAAAGTCAGTGATGGCTAAAATGGCTTCTTTGAGCAAAAATGTCTGAAGAATCCTTTAAAAATGGAAAATACTGAACAGATCTAATTTTTTGATTGATAATGCAAAAAGCAGCGTTTGCGTCTATTGTCTACATTATATACTCTCCATTGGTCTCGTTGGTTTATGTGTAGTCCTTTGTGTTTGATGTTTCTGTGTTGTGCGTTGACGTTCCTTGTCCCTTACGCGTCTCTTTATGTGCTTGTCTGCTTTGTGTTTTTGCATTGGATGTTTTGGGGTTTTGCTGTAGGTGCTACAACCTGGTGTTGTTGGAGATATCCTCCTTTGTTCCTCATTGAAGTTTTATTGCGCCATTTACAATTGCCTGAAAAAACTTTTTACCAATGAGTGAGAGTTTTGAGTGTTGAAATAAAATAAAACCATATTTCTAAACAAAAATACGGATGTATCGCGATTCGTGGAATCGAGGGGTTTATTGCGGTACATGGTGCACCGCGGTGAATCGTTACACCCTTAACATTCTTAGGGACAGGTGGTCGAGACCCTTCGGAATAGACAAGGCTTTAGAATGGTTATGAACCACGCTTAGTTTCCATATGGTAAAATGTAACATGTAACAGCATGATCAAATTCACGGTCCAAAGTTCCGTACACACAGACATAGAGCCGATACCCAAAGATATAGACACAAAAAGGAAAGAAACAGCATCTCGCCATAGGAACATGAGATACAAAAGACCACACATTAGCCAATGAGGGCAGTGGGCAACCGGTACCGACTTAGGACGGTCTGGTTATCCGGATTACGTGCACATAACCATACCACTTTTCCGATTACCCGGAGGTCTCGAAGAACTCACAATTGCGATGTAAAACAACCTCCTTGCTGTAAGATAAACATACAAACAGACAGCTTGACGCAGGACCAATGAAACATACAGATGGATGTTTAAATGGATATACAAAATAGAAGGCATACGAAATACAGTCCGTGCTCTGCCAGCTGTATCGAGCGCATGCATGTGATCACCCGAGGAGTCCGACTGACATTCAGATATGACAGGCGGTCGGGACTCTGTTTTCTGTAATTGTACGTTCCTCGAGACCAGAAAAGTGGGAGGGTTGTGACACGTAATCAAGGATAACCACATCGTCTGCTACTTTCTTTTGTAGTATTAATGTACGAAATTTCGAATAGGTCTTTCATACTTGTAGCAAATAAGAGGTGGTTCTAAGTTCTCAAGATGTTGAGGAATCATAATACTTTTTACGCGATTGTCCCGAAAAATATTGGAGATGTTTAGAAGATCAAAATCTCTCTTAGTTGATTTTTATGAATCGTCTTTCAGGGAAACTGCTATAAATAACAAGATAAAGTTTGTTCTCTCGAATGAGACAATGATGTTCGTCTTAAGCATTCGTTTATGGTCTTTCGTTTTCTTGTCCAGTTTGTATCATCATCTTACAATGATGGGGCTTGTTCATGTGGATTTCTTGTGTTTAGTGCATTGATATCGTCTTTGGAATTTGCTCTTCTCTATCCTTTTTCTTTTCTCTTGTGATGCTTGTCTACTCATTGTTTTCCTATTTCTTTTTGTGGGTGCTGCAATCTAGTCCTCTTGGAAATCATATCCTTTATCTTTTTCCAAAAAAGGAGCGGGCATTGTGTTGTAAAAATCTCGCGTTTTACTTGTACTTCTGTAATGTTAATGTACAATATTGGACTTTATTTTCAAGCAAGTGACCTTTATTATGCTTATATTAAAGATGGACCGAAGAATATAACACTGACTCAGAATGGAAATGTCAATGTAGAGGATGGATTACCATTAGTTCTCACAGTAAATGCTGATTGTAACCCGCCATGCAGCTACAGTTTGAATGATGGTTCGAGTTGGGTAACTGATAATGATAAATATCATACAACTGTTTCAAAGGCTAGCGAAGGAGTTTGGCAATGGTACATTCACAATAGGCATGCTTCCATTCATCGAAAATTCAAAGTTTTTGTATGGGGTAAGAATCTAATATTATCAGTTGTCTTTTATTAAAAAAATATACAATGTACAAATGTTGAAAAATAAAGAATTTGAATTTGCGACTTTTATTTCTAGAGGCAAAGTTTGAAAATGGTAACTCTGAAATTCCTATCAAAGGAAACAAAGTTAAATATTACTTAAAACGTATCTGTAACAATGGCACACACATTGTCTTTCATGTATATATATATATATCTATTGTTATACCCTTGTCAGTATCTCTATATAAAATCCCCATAGGAAAAATGCCTATAGATTTGAATATTCGACCAAGCGGTCAATATCTACATCAATATTGGCCTTAGGGCAATATTTCAAAAAATATTGACCGATAAACGGTACATCGTTTGTGACGTCATGTCATTGATGACGCTACTAGCTCTACCTATTTTTTTATGTTACATTATCTATATATATATATATTATTGATTTGAACAGGAATATACTAAGGAAATATAGATCATAGGCGTTTATCTTTACAGAGCCCCATCAACTTATACCGAGTGACTTGTTGTACACCGTTGACACCACCAAATTTGCTGCTAATAGCATTGGTCCAATACGGTTCATAGGAATTTGCAATCCAAACTGTACATACATCTGGTACAAGGATGGTGTTCCATTCTCCCTTGGTAATACTCTTCTCATTAACAACGTAAACAGGAACGACAGTGGAGAATATTATTGTGTGGGCTTCAATCAACAGTATAATGTAACATCACACTCTATAACGATCAATTCAACAGGTAATAACTATTGAAAATAGTCAAATTAAATATGATCATACATGTAACTTATTAAAGAGTAGAGTTTCAATATCTAATCACGAATCGTGATATTAATTGGCACAATTCGTATAATGAAAATGAAAGTCGTCTCGATTTGTTCTGCTAATACTGTGTATATACAATACTCCTTTCACCTAGAATACTTGGTTCGATAACTTGAGTTTTTAAATATCTGTTATTCGTTTTTTTTCAATCAGCAATTAGTTAAATTTACCACGAAAGAAAAATATAAACTTACACTGTGTAAATCTTAAATATGATTTATCGTTGTACCATATTTAATTTATTTTCCGAGGAAAGTTACACATTCGGAGCAGTAAAAAATTCAGGATATTCTATACCCAATACATGTTTTTAAGAGTGATTGCAGGAACATTGTTTATTCCGGGGTTTTTAACCGTTCCAACGGAAATTCTAATGGTTTTGCTTTACATTCTCGACATTTAGATTGAAATATTGATGGGTGTTCTTTGATATTTATTTATTATTATAATGCTTATTGTCAATATTTTTTAAAACAATGTTCACGGAACAGTTGCTAACATCTGTACCCATGTGTCTTGTTATGGATTTTTCTTCATCTCTTCCGTAAAATAGTATGAGAAAGGCAATTCGTCGACTTCTAGTAATTAATATCAAAATTCAACTACCTTTATCCTTATGTCACAAAGCTAACATGAAGAGTTGACAGGAGAATTTGCCACTATAAATAAGATACAAAAATTGAAATAGAACTTGAGGACGTTAAACATACATTTATAGGCATAAAACTAATCCAAGTCAAGAGGCTGATATATTTAGTTATATTGCATTTTCTATCTACTGTCCGCGCGGCTCACTTCGGAAACTGGATAAACGTGATTTTGACTACTTCATCATTCAAACCTTTAAATGAAATTGATACCATTCAGTCGATCTCGCTTAGTCGTAAATTTTGGTATAAGTTATATGAGAATCAGTGCATGCAATCAAAATTAATAGACAAAACAAATTTTAGATGTGCTATTTCCCATGCTAATTTTTCCCGTGACGTCGTGACGCTCTCCATAGGCTCAATGTTAAACTCGGCGACGTCAGGCTGAAATTTAACATAGAAAACGTCCCATCTAAAATTTATATTGTCTGAAGAATTTAATTGCATAAACCCTCGACCATTTAACATATACCAAAATTTACGACTAAGCGAGATCTATTCAGTGATATATATTTTATCTTAAATTTTCCATGACAAAATTACCAAAAATGCGTTTATCCACTTTCCGAAGTGAGCCGCGCGGACAGTACATCACCAGGCTGGACTTCTTTGTCTGATGTGTGCATCAATGTGTACCACAGGGAACCTGGTCTCACTTTGGAATATTGTTTATTCCGGGGTTCGCAACTATCCCAATTGAAATTCTAATGATCTTGCTTCTTTATCATCTCGACTCGAAGACTGAGCATCTAAGATTTAGCATTTCGGGAATAATTTTTCCTAAACAATGCAATCGGAAATAATGTATTTCAATATGACACTGTACATTTTCAAGTGCAGATATAAATGTATTATTCAATAAAAAGAACGTATTAATTTATTTTTGGCATAATTACTTTTGATATAGGCATTATATTACAACTGTAACGTGTAGGGTTCTTTTATTAAGGCTGCGTATGTAGATGTATCACCAGTGATCAAACATGCAATGATATTTATATATGAGCAAAATGATTATTTCAAATGATTGATAGATGTATCCAACGAATCACGTAATAATTAAAAGAACGAGTCAATATATACATATAAAAGATGACAGATGATCAATGTTATATACAGGGGTAGACGTGTCCTCTATCCGGAGGATGTATCCTCATAGCATGAGTCTCACTCACTCGGGCATCGGTCACACAGACCTATAGACCTTTAAAGTATGCTACTAGCACTAAACAGCGTACTTACATGGAGATACATCCATTGAAGATGTATCCCCTCATCTACGTCTCTGTATCCACTAGCTTAATACAACGTATAAAGATCTATAGCATTAAAGGTTCCTCACCGCACTAAGAAATGTTCACTCTACGTCTTTACACCACGACAATTTGGTCAATACTGGCGCTGAGCCTCGTGGTTCGCCCGCTTATATACTAGTTACCTTTTGTAACCTCTCGGACTTTATCCCGTCCTTACATAGACTCATTGCTATAGACGCTCTAATACGAATGGGGTGTATTCGTATAGCGACAATTCGTTACATTACCCACGCCTCTATCATTCATGCGTCCTCGCATGTCATACAAATTGACATTTATTTATGAAATAACAGACATGAGGTAGGATGATATATCATATATCAAAAATGAATAAGGTTCAAAACAATAACTGTGCAAATGGTCTGTCTGAGTATAGCACGAAAGAATAAAAAGTGTCATATATCACGTATCATTGTCTTGGGAAATACAAAAGTGAACACATCAACAGTATGTCATATATCCGTAGATTACCTATCTACCACAAAATATTCACACATTAAATCAAGGTCACATGTTATAAAACTCTTCACACTCATGGATGATCTCAATATTCCGTCCACCCTCCTGGTACTTAGTAACTGTAATTTCCTTAACTCGCTTCCGATAATTCTCGCACTGCGTACCAACATCCTTTTCTCACATATCTCAGTCTGAGCGGAAGCCTCTTCAGAATCAGCTAGAACTTGGACTTCAGCCTCCTTCAGTCCTGGATGACGAACAGTTCTATCACCTGTCAGTTCCGAGGACTCATCTTCATTATCCGCATCATGGACACGTACGACTCGTCTAGTGGTCGGTAGCTCTGGCTGCGTCCTCTTCCGAAACATACGTCCCAAAAGCAGATGTTCATCTGTGGCCTTGGAGGTGGATGCCACAGGGGAAATTGGATCAGATGTGGTTAGTGTGTCATTGTCACTTTCCTCTTCACTTCCGGATACCGGTCCAATCAACTCTCCAGGATCCTCATCCCAGTCACTACCTTCTATCTGAACAGCACTTGAAGAACTCTCTATCACAGGTTCAACCTCTGGAGTTACATTTGGGTGTTTTTGTTTCATGTGCTTGGTAAGGTAAGCCTTCTTCTTAAAGGACACATGACACTCCTTACACTGTATCACCTTATCGGCACACTCTACCAAGTGCTCCTTCCATGCTTCTTTGGAATCCAGTTCTATAAAGCAAAGTGGACAGACTTCCTTCACCTTTCTGGGTGTCGTCTTAGTCTTTGGCATGGTTTTCTACAACATATAAGAAAGGACTATTTACAAGATGTACAGACTATCTAAACATAAGAGGCAAATAACATTGACAAGTGGTGCTACATCTAGTCCACTAACATAGTCCTTTAACCAAGATGGGGGATTCCTTTGTCTCTTTTTCGGCTGGTTAGCCAAGTCCTCTACGGCCTCTAGACCCTTATTACCCATACCTGGATATTCGTCTACTGTCTCGAGGGGCAGTTGCTCATCGTGCACACTGACAGATTCATCCTCAACATTCAAATCATTACTCATGCTAGTTTCTCCTCTGAGAACTTGCTCTCTACATGCTTTCATTCTGTCACAATGAATCACCTGTTCTCTTCCGTTTCTACCACAATTTACTTTATAGAGCACCTCTGTGAGCTTTCCTGTGACCACAAAAGTTCCACGCCAATATGAAGTCAACTTAGGAGAGCAACCTATCTTGCGTTGAGGAAAGTACACATAAACACTATCCCCATCTTTGAACCTTTCAAAAGACATTCGCATGTCATGGTAATGTTTCTGTCGATTGGTCGAACGTTCCGAATTCTCCTTGACAAGTCTGTGAGCTCTCTCCATACGTTCCTTCAGGACCCAAGCCCATTCATTCTCAGGTACCATTTTCCATGACACAGGCATTTCGTATATAATGTCCAGGGGAGTGGATGTTTCCCTCCCTAGCATGAGCATATTCGGACTGAATCCTGTCGACTCATGCTCTGTAGCCCTGTAGGCCATCAGGACGTAAGGTATATGTTCGTCCCAGTCCCTATGATTATCAGCAACATACGAGCTGATCATGGTCACCAGCGTTTTATTAAAACATTCCACCATCCCGTCTGATTGGGGGTGGTATGGTGTGGTCCTAGTCTTTTGTATTTGTAGGAGCTGACACACCTCAGAGAATAGCTGGCTCTCATACTGACGTCCCTGGTCAGAATGGATAGCATTTGGGACACCAAATCTACAGATTACTTCATTCACTATAATTCGGGCCACGGTCTTGGCCTCCATGTTCGGCATTGGGAATACCTCAGTCCATTTTGAAAACTAATCTGAGACTACCAAGATATACCTGTTTTGGTGTTCAGTTTCCGGAAACTCCCCAAGAATATCTGTCGCAAGTCTTTCCATCGGGTAGCCTACCTGCACAGTTTGCATAGGAGCCCTTTTTGTCTTAGACGGAGACTTTCGTCTTGAACAAGTATCACATCCACGGATGTATCCACGTACATCACTTTGTAGACCAGGCCAATAGTATCCTTGCCTTATCTTACTGATCGTCTTATGGACACCAAGGTGCCCTGCCGTTTTAGAATCATGACAGAAATGCAAGACCTTCCTTCTTTCAGAAGAGGGGACTATAGCCTGATGCACAGGTAAACCAGTTTCTTCATCGTCCCATAACCTATATAGAATCTTGTCCTTCAATACAAGAAGACTCCACTGACACCAGAGAGATTTGACAGTATAGCTCTCAGCTGATATAGCTTTATAGTCTGGTCTCTTATTCTCATGGACCCATGCCTTCACTAGACCAATATCTTTGTCATCGTTCTGAATCTGATCAAATTGACACAGATCATCCTTCTCTTTGACATGTATTTCTCCAATGTGCTTTGGAACGGACTGGTCTTTATCCCAATCATCGTAATATCCACATTGGTTACAAGGGACCCTACTCAGACTGTCTGCGTTTCTATGCAGTTTCCCTGCTCTATGCTCTATGTCCATATCATAGGAAGATATTACTTCCAGCCATCGAGCCAGTTGACCTTCAGGGTCCTTGAACCTCAGTAACCACCTGAGTGAGTTGTGATCTGTCCTCACGAGGAACTTTCGTCCATACAGGAATGGGCGGAAATGTTTGATGAATGTAACAACTGCATAGAGCTCTTTCCGGGTAACACAATACCTTCTCTCTGATTTACTAAGTGCTTGGCTTGCATATGCTACAACTCTTTCTTTGCCGTCTATAACCTGAGACAGAACCGCACCAACAGCGTTCTGACTTGCATCAGTATCGAGAATAAACTTCTTGGTGAAGTCCGGACATATCAAGATGGGAGCATCAGTCAGTTTTTGTTTCAGAAGCTCAAATGACCTTTGACAATCATCGGTCCACTTGAAAGCTGTCGTAGCTTCTGTAAGTTTATGCAGGGGACGTGCTATTTCCGCAAAGTTGGCTATAAACTTGCGATAATAACTGCACAGTCCTATGAAAGACCTGACCTGTGTCTTGTCCATAGGCTGTGGCCATCTCTCAACGACAGATACCTTGTCTGGATCAGTCTCTATCCCTTCCTCTGAAATTACATGCCCCAAATACTTAACTTGCTTAGCAAATAATGTACACTTTCTAGCCTTAAGCTTCAAACCAGCTGACAAGAGCTTTTGAAAGACCTTCTCTAAGTTAGCTAGCATTTCGTCAAATGTTTTCCCATACACAATAATGTCGTCTAGGTATATGAGACAGACTTGCCACTGAAGACCAGACAGCACTGTGTCCATAAGGCGTTCAAACGTCGCGGGGGCATTGCAAAGCCCAAATGGCATGACATTGAACTCATACAACCCTTGTCGCGAGACGAAAGCTGTTTTCTCTTTATCTTTGGCATCAAGCTCAACTTGCCAATAGCCAGTGTTCATATCCAGCGTACAAAACCAATTGGACCCATTCAACTGACTGAGCGACTCATCAATCTTTGGTAAAGGGTATGCATCCTTGATGGTTACATTGTTCAGACGACGGTAATCTATACAAAACCGTGTGGACCCGTCCTTCTTCTTTGCCAGAACAATAGGGGATGTCCAAGGACTTTTAGATGGCTCAATAACTCCCCTACGAAGCATATCGGTTATATGCTCCTCTACCTCTTCTTGCATATGTACCGGTAGTCGACGAGGAGCTTGTTTGATTGGATCTTTATCACCGGTAATTAATCTTATGCTTAACAAGATCAGTTCGTCCTACATCCTCATCTGACGTAGAAAACAAATGAGCATACCTGAGGAGGAGAGCTTTAGCCTTTTGCTTATCTTCTATTCCTAGGTCAGATGTGCATTTCTCATATAGGTCTTTGATATGAGAAGGTATATCGTCTGACGACTTTTTACAAGAGACCTCATCTATATTAAAACTAGAGGAAACGACTTTTTCGATAGGTGAAAGCGTACCTATGATAGTACCTGGATGAATGGTTTGAGTCTCAGAGAGGGGATTGAGAATTCGGACAGGAACTATCTCTTGACTCCTTACTAAAGTTTTCGCTACTATTCCTGCATTCGATCGAGCGAAACTCTCTATAGGCTCTATCATCCCTATCCTTGAAGGAAGTCTTCCATCATCCGATGCACATATTTTACCCTCTACTATGACCTCAGCCCTAGGAGGCATGCTTATTCTGTTTACTAGAGATATTTTGTAGGATGTAGACATCCCTTCTAATCTGAGCTAATGCTCAGTGCCTAAAACAGATATGACCAATCTCTCTATGTCTATGACACATTTATGTTTGGATAGAAAGTCTATCCCTAGTATACCATCCACATTTACATTAGCAACGATAAAATCTTGCTCGAGCTTAGATTGACCTATAGCTATGCCCATCCTTGTCCTTCCTATGACCTCTAATTGGCTTCCATTTGCTGCCAATAACTCATCTTGCACGACATGTAACGGGTACTTACAAGTCAGGGACAGAGTTTTAAATACTACTTTGGATATAACGGATACAGTCGCCCCCGTATCCACAAGAAGAGAAGCATCCATCCCTTCTACGGATGCTTTCACATACAACCCAGATTCTTTGATAACCTGAATGTTTCTTGAGTGTTTCTCTTCCCTATTGCTTTTATCACCCTCATTTCGAGATTCGTCTCCTTTCCCCTGTCGTTTGTCATTATTTTGTCCATTTGTTTGGACTCTACCGTCGTATCTACCTTGATTTGATCGCGAAGGACAATACTTAAACAAGTGGTCTGGGGAATCACATTTAAAACACTTTCTGACTCCTTTACCCTTGGAATCTGAGCCCTTGTCGTCACTCTTCTGTCTGCGATACTGAGACCGCTTCATATTTTTCATCTCTTGTTCCAGAGAAGTCATGCTTTTCTGCATGGTCTCTATCAGGGATTCAAGCCTTTGTTCCCTAGTCGATACCTCTGTGTCAACTGAGCGAACTATCTCTCTTTGGCGTCTTTCAGCCCTATAAGATGCCTCGAGCTCTACGGCTATCTGAATTGCATCGTTAAGATTCACAGGTCTCGCCTGTTTGATTTTAAGACGCATCTCTGAATCATGCAAACCATCCAGAAACTGTTCTGTGGCTAAACCTTCTTTCAAATCGCTAGAGGCTGTCGGATATGCTAGATTCGCCAGTCTCCTAATGTCTTGTCCCATTTCGGGCAAACTTTCTGAGGCTTTTTGCCTTCTTTCTCGGAGCTGTGCGCGATAGAACTCTGTTTGGTTTGACGGAGCAAACCTATCTTGAAGGGCTTGAACCAATTTCTTATAGTTCTGACGGTCGTCCTTGGGCTGGTTTCCCAGGACACCTTGGGCCTGGCCACGCAGGGAGGCCGCGAGATATAGCCCTTTTTCAACATCTGTCCAATTACTTATCAGTGAAACGGACTCAAAGTGTGATAGATAGTCGTTCCATAGACCAGTACCATCATATGTAGCCGGTTTTATGAAATTCTTCGGCCTAACGGGGTTTTGATTACTGTTACTTGCAACAGCAGGTTGTATAGCTCTTGGCTGGCTTGCCCTTCCCGTACCAGCGGGACCTATTATACTACTATTAACCCTCTGCCTTCCAGTACCAACTGGGCCTATTATACTACTATTACTTCTCTGATGGGATGGATCAACATTCACCCTACTACTCGCATTCACTCTTTGGCCAGTCACACTTGGGTTTGGGACATTTATTCTAGGTGTCGAAGTCAATATCCCCAGAGTTTGATTTATTTCTCTGTCAATGCGATCTATCTCCCCCTCTAAGAATGTTATTTCAGTGTCAAGAGTATTCATTGTGAAAATAAATTGATACAACCAATGATAAACACCCTATATTCCGACGCTTGCCACCAAATTTTGTAACGTGTAGGATTCTTTTATTAAGGGTGCGTATGTAGATGTATCACCAGTGATCAAACATGCAATGGTATTTATATATGAGCAAAATGATTATTTCAAATGATTGATAGATGTATCCAACGAATCACGTAATAATTAAAAGAACGAGTCAATATATACATATAAAAGATGACAGATGATCAATGTTATATACAGGGGTAGACGTGTCCTCTATCCGGAGGATGTATCCTCATAGCATGAGTCTCACTCACTCGGGCATCGGTCACACAGACCTGTAGACCTTTAGAATATGCTACTAGCACTAAACAGCGTGCTTACATGGAGATACATCCATTGAAGATGTATCCCCTCATCTACGTCTCTGTATCCACTAGCTTAATAGGGGTCATGGAGGTATTGAACCAATCAAATTTGTAACACAAGAAACATGGCGTCTTTGTTTACCATAGATACACAATTAAAACAGAGAAAAGTGTAATTTAGACACAAAAATTGTTTTGAAACATGCATGCACGGAAAAAGTAAATATATACATTTTAAATTAAGAGCATATTTGATAACCTATATGTCCCGGTTAATCGATGTACGAAATTTATACACAGAGTGCGAAACACGCTTGTCATTCTTGTAATCATGATGTAAACATACCCCTGTGTTGTTCTGCAGAAAAGAAATCTCTTAACAGGTACATAACCTATGCTGTTTTTTTTTATAGATGGGAGATGGAATATTAGTCTACAAAATGAATGGTGTCTTTCACCCCGTACTTCTTCGTAAAACAAGATATATTGAGAAAACGTACAATGAAATACATAGTAAAAATCAATACAGGGGTGCTACCTTAAGAACGAACATGTGTATGCATGTGAAAATGTACACGACGGACTATGTACGTATCAAAGATCGACTCTAAGATGAAAGATTGTATTTTCATGATTAATTTCCATCAAAATCGAGACGTTACACACAACGTAGTCGACATCCTGCTGTATAGAATATGAAGACGGGAGGAAGGAAGGGGGGGGGGGTGCGTTCCATGACACCCTACCCACCTTTTTTTTCTTCGATTTAACATGGAAATCAATGTCTCTTATTCATGTAATGATTCCAGTTTCCAAAGTGATTGTTGAAGCATCGAATTCTGTACGAGATGAAGAAAAAAAGTTGAGCTATAGGCTACATTCTATGAAGATATTACGCACTAGTACAAGAAAATGAGCTTACCGATTTATGGGGGTTGGGCTTATGTTTTGTACACTTAAAGACTTTCTCTGGACGAAAACTTCATTTTATGAGCTGTGAAGTTAGTATATATATTTATTATGTAAATCCATCCCAAATTTATGAAATAAATTTCAATTTTTTTTTTTCACGAATTTTAATTCGTTTTTTTTCTTACTTTTATCGCTCTTTTGATTGACTCCTGAATAATACTCACAGTATTTCCAAATGGAAATCATCAGCTTTCAAATTTAAAAATATAGTAGAAACAAAGCTAAGGAAATGTTCTGAAACTTGTTTTATGCAAATACAGGTATATTAAGTAAGAGTAGATGGGCACATTGAAAAGAGCGAAAAAGGTGTATTTTGCTTACTTTTACGGCCTGGGGTTACCTCCGAGATGACCGTATAAAAACCAGACGGATGAATATTTTTTCCTGAAACTTGGAATATGACATGAGGAGATATTGATGTATGTAACGGCATTGTGATTTTGATCGAGAAGCCAAAAAGTACATCCACTTAAGGGGTCATGGAGGTATTGAACCAATCAAATTTGTAACACAAGAAACATGGCGTCTTTGTTTACCATAGATACACAATTAAAACAGAGAAAAGTGTAATTTAGACACAAAAATTGTTTTGAAACATGCATGCACGGAAAAAGTAAATATATACATTTTTAAATTAAGAGCATATTTGATAACCCATATGTCCCGGTTAATCGATGTACGAAATTTATACACAGAGTGCGAAACACGCTTGTCATTCTTGTAATCATGATGTAAACATACCCCTGTGTTGTTCTGCAGAAAAGAAATCTCTTAACAGGTACATAACCTATGCTGTTTTTTTTTATAGATGGGAGATGGAATATTAGTCTACAAAATGAATGGTGTCTTTCACCCCGTACTTCTTCGTAAAACAAGATATATTGAGAAAACGTACAATGAAATACATAGTAAAAATCAATACAGGGGTGCTACCTTAAATTAACAACGTATAAAGATCTAAAGCATTAAAGGTTCCTCATTGCACTAAGAAATGTTCACTCTACGTCTTTATACCACGACGATTTGGTCAATACTGGCGCTGAGCCTCGTGGTTCGCCCGCTTATATACTAGTTACCTTTTGCAACCTCTCGGACTTTATCCCGTCCTTACATAGACTCATTGCTATAGACGCTCTAATACGAATGGGGTGTATTCGTATAGCGTTACATAACAATGTGCTTTTATAAAAAAAAAATTAGCATTGTCTAATATTTTGAGATAAGATTTAAACATTTATTTTTTTCAGTTACCCTTATTAGATGTTCAATTCTTCACATGTATATATTCACTTTTCAGCTGTAGATAACTGGAGTTTCAGTGAATACCATGTGAAAGAAGGCGACATGTTTGGTCCATTTAATTGCACTACCTCAATGAACTCATCTGTGAAATGGAAGACACCAAGAGGGACTCTGCATACAAATACTTTACTAATAGAAAACGTCACGTCAAGTGATTTTGGAGACTATATATGCATACGAAATTATGAAAGAGGGAATGAACGCAAACGTATATCCCTCTCACCGATGTCTTTGAGTACCTGGGGTAAGAAATGAATATGAATAATTCAGTGGAAGAAAATGTCATAATGAATTTATCTGATGTATTTTTCCTATTGTAAATTCATTTGTCTGAATTCATCAGCAAATTCATCATACATTCATACCTCGTGAATAATATTTCAAAATAGATATGTTTACTACGTATAATTAAAAAAGGAGGGGATCTCGAACAACACTCGATTGCAGCACCTACAGCAAAATTCCAAAACAGCCAATGCAAAAAACACAGAGCAAACACTCACAGAAAGGGACGCAAAAGGGACAAGGAACACCAAGTCACACAATAGTAACATTAAACACAAAAGACCACACATAAACCGACGAGACCAATGGGCAACCGTTGCCGACTTAGGACGGCCGTCTGCCACGTTAGTAGCAGATGGTGTGGTTATCTAGGATTACGTGCGTACAACTCTCAAACTTTTCCGATTCACCAGAGGTCTCGAAGAACGCACAATTATAGTGTAAAACAACCTCCTCACTGTTAGATGACAACACACAAACAAAACCGTAAAACGTAGGGCCCCAGCAACACAAATGCATATGTAAATGGATATTAAAAGAGGACGTGCGTAAAACAGTTTGTGCTCTACCGGCTGTTATATCCCGAGGAGTCCGACTGACATTCAGAAAGTCGGGCCCTGTCTTCTCTAAAGAGGTTTGGACAGGGCCCGTCATGGAGTACCGTCGTCACAGTCAGTCAGAGTTCAAGTCTACGGAATGCGCTCGTACAAGACTGTAGATTAGTCAAGTGGCCAGCCTAGTATCCGTCTGGTGACATTAGGATCATATGCACGGTATAAAAGGCGTTTTATGACTCTGACACATTTTCGTTGGTTAAGTTGTCTACCTTTGATCCCTCTCATTTTGTTAGCTGAAGGAATACACCTTCTGAAACAGGTATCGTCTACATTGATATTTCAATTGTTTATGTAATTCTAAATTTGATATGATGACAAATATGGATAATGACCAGATAGTATATATGCGCCTTTTAAAATATTATACGTGTTAACATACATCAAACTTTAATAACTTTTCACTTATTTTTCAGAAGGAACTTGTGATAGTTATTTAAGGAATGGTGCAGACGGAGATGCTTCAAATTACAGTATCTGTAAGTATAACATAATAATAATTGTCGTTTATCTTTATCCAATGGTCCGAGTAACACTTAACAATCTAAAATCAAAAAACGTTTTTGAACTTAAGATTTTTGATATTTTATCAAAACATCTAAGAAATAAATTTTTGAAGTTTTGGAAGATTAGATTTTTTCACTAAAATTTCAAAAATCTAAAATGCATTGAACTTTTGGAATTTTAGATATTTTAGTAAAAACCTAAATTTTCAAATAATTAAAACCGTTTATGATATTTCAAGTGTTGTACATAGATTAAAATTCTAAAGCCATGATGATGTGTCAAAGATTTTAACTGTTAATTCAAAGGTGAACATGTCATAATGTAATGTAATTTCTTACTTTTTTAAATTGTTTTATATTGTAGATACAAATCACGATTCATTTAAGTTGGTTACCAGAAAAGAAGGTACAACGTTTTCCGCCACGTGTTTTGCCGACTGTTACCCAGCATGCCAGTGGTATCGCTGGTACTATCCTGGAGGGATGACCGATACCCAAACTCTGACTTTGAATAATGTTAACTCATCATTACGATATGATGTAGGAGGCGAGGTCTATTGTGTAGCTTGGAATGACTGTCAGTGGCCACATAGTTCCCGGGGAATTGAACTTAATGTAACACGTGAGACAATATCTTATCTTTGATTTTAATGGTCACCTTGATGCAATTTAATTAGAAGAAAGGGGGATCTCAAAAACGCTATGTTGCAGCATCCAAACCAAAACACGCAAAGCAACATGCTCATGGCGTTTTTGTTTCTCCCACTTGTAAAATGAAATTCACGTTACAAAATATATATAAATTATCAGTATAATCATTTTTTTAATATAACCATTCTCTTACTGATATAACCATTACCCCAATACAATCTTTTCCAAAAGAAAATCAACATACCGAAACTAACATTTAAAAAACACAGACTACAAGCAGAATATACCTAGATAACTAAACTTGAAACTGCCTATTCCCTAGGACTTTATAGTAGAGTGACCAATTTAAAAAAAGAAGCTTAGTTTATATCTAAGACAGGCCTAAATATGGTCTAATGTTAAACGTCTTTAAATTCAATAGCATCATTTAAAACCTGATAAATTTACAGCATGGACCAGACATGCACGTTTCGGGTACCAAACCCTCGCCAGTGATCCTCAGTCTAAACAATGTAATACGGCCAAAAAGTATGAAAATTATTATGTCCAAAAATGTACCAAAAGACGTAGCAGAATGGGTGGGATATGAGCGTTAAGCTGAATACCCCTGCTTTAAGAACAGCTGTCGTAAAGAATATATCATGGTCAGATTTTTGTAATTGGTAAAAGTGTTAAAATTGTGAAAAATTGAAACTATATCCTTTGTATTCCTATATTTTGTTTTCTTTTAGTTATTGAAAGTCGTTGCAATCAATGCATTAGATATGCGAATATGTTATATAATTGTTTCATTCCCCATGACCTTCCCCATGACCTGATGTTTGTCAAGTGTATCAATTACAAATGTACATTTTTCCAGCTCTGTCACCTGAAAGAAGCTTTGTTTTGGCCTTTTTCAATGTGACATCATATATAATTTTTTTTCCATTTCGGAAACTAGTCATTTCAACGATAAATATCATCGAAATTAAAAGAGTTTAACATCTAAGCACCATCCCTCCAATGCTATTTTGAACATCGATTTTATTTAGATATGCTACTGAATCAACCCTACAGGAAATTTGGAGCCGCGCACTCTCTGTTATGTAAATGTACAAATCTTAATTCAAAACATTAAAGAGGGCGCTACTGAAATGATTTTGGTGTGGTGGCTCCACCAGAAGCATCACTGATGAGAAATTAATCTTCGAAACACGTGTCTGGTGCATGGAAATTTGTTTGGAATTTTCTTCAAGAAGGTATAGAGTTGGAACCCATCGATATTATTCCTAAATAAGATTCCGTAAATGAGGATTCGACCGACAACGTGTTCCAGTTTCTATCAAATCCTACCTATCAACCGGTATATATATGTATTTTTGATAAAAGTTAACTACAGAAAGTGGAATTACATCATACTGTTTAAAAATCCTTCAGAAATAATTATTTTTGATATGACGTGGTACAAATGTAAGACCGTGTATGGAGACCCGATCGTAAATAGATGAAATGAAAATTCGTGAACTGAGGAAATGTGCATTAAGTTCTTATAAAATCATAAAAAGTATATTTTAACGTTTATTTTAGTACTACAGATGCTAAACGTCTTCAAATTGAATAGCATCATTTAAGAACAGATACATTGACAGCATGGACCAGACATACACGTTTCCGGTACTTAACCCTCGTCAGTGATCCTCAAATCTAAACAATGTAATATGCCAAAAAGTATGAAAGATACTATGTCAATAAAGCATACCGAAAGACGTAGCAGGATCGGTGGGATATGATGCTGCAGGACCCACATTTTAGAAATTTCAAGAAATTTTGATAACACAAATTTTATATTGCGTTCAAGAAACGATCAATCGAAATTGATCGAACTTGGCTACATGTGCCCTCGGAGACTCCTGGTCCAACAGCAGTGACACTCTCCAAGTAGTATAAATGTTAAACGTCTTCAAATTGAATAGTATTGTATAGTTACTTATTTTCTATGTGCATCGTCCTTCAAAGTGTGGTCATTTCTATTTCAATATTGCTTAAGATTTTCTTCTCGGTTGGTATTTTATGTGAGTGTCTTTGATTCTTGTTGTTTGATGTTTATTATTTGTTTGTATTTTCCGTTTCATTTATATATATATTGAAGAAGGAGCCGAGGTGCTCTGAAAATTTGAGGTAAATTAATTTAATGTCGTGAGTCTCTCGCACCATTTTTGTGCTCTTTATATATATATATATATATATATATATATATATATATATATATATATATATATATATATATATATATATATATAAAAAGCACAAAAGAGGTGAAAACAACCACGTTCACTATTCAGACAATGTCGGATCAGCCCAAAAGAGGGCGAATGCACGTCGCTTGGAAAAAAAAGATATAAAAGCACAAGAAAGGTTCAAGCGACCACGACACTAAACGTGTTTAAATCCAGCGGAAGGGACATTACATCCCTTAAGCCGTCTGGATACACGAATATGTACCTATATACAGTCGGAACAAGGGACAGTACGTCCCTCATTCCGATCGGACACAAATACATAAAAAAACAAAAACAAAAAAAACATACACACACTCTCATGCTAGTCAGAACCTGTACTGTACTAAAGCTCGAAAGGCTATAACTAGTACACAGGTAGGTAATATTCTCAATCCATGAACCGAAGCAGACCCCGCGAGGGGCGAGACCAGGTGCCTAGGTAGAGTCAGCGTCTCCTGTTTGCATGCAACACCCGCTGCCAAAAAGTCTAGACGGACAGATCGATAGAAACATGTCCAAGACTTCTAAAGGTTCAAAAATAGAAAAAAAACAGAAAAAAACTGAAAAGATGCTCCCTGATTGATCACACATCTTAATATATCCAGTGAGTAAAATTAAACAAAATACCTCTCCCCCCACTATAGATAAACGTCCATAATGAGAAAAGGGACTCGATTGACTAAGTAAAATAAAACGAAAAAAACCCCAATTAAAACCACGTCCGTCCTGAAGAGAGATACTCACTGAACTGACAACGCGCGAGTCAGTGTGAATAGAAAGTCATATCACGAGAGGCCCACATAAGGGAGGTTAAAAATACAAACTGTAAAAATTAAAAAGTATAAGGTGTAAAGAACGAGTCTAGCTACCGTCGTTAGTTTCGGCGATTGACCTCCGTATCCAATCAGAATAAATAGGGAGTGTTAAGAAAAAGTACCCGTGAGGGAATATCAAGCAGAACCTATCTCATAAACGTACCAAGTGAGGACTTCAAAATGAGGACCTAGTACAAAAATGGAAATTAGAATTTTTAATTCGTATGAAGAGTGTCGGAACATTTATTCAAGCCATCTGGTTCATTTGTTATCAGGGTATACTGCCCAAAGTATTCCTTAGCCACTCTCTGGTCTGTCGTCCAACTGGAGTTATGGTCTATGGGCACAACTTCCATGTCCTCCCGGGAGTGGTTATCCCGATTGAAGAGCAGCGCAACCGGCATGCGAATCAATAACCACAGGTCATCCATCACCACCAAAATAATATGCACCCGCCAGCCGCTCAACAACCCCAGCCAGCGAGTGTTTTATTGAAAAGTACCTTTGTGAACATGCCGGCCGCACAACGCCCCAACCAGGATAAAAAGTAGAGTGTTCTAAAGAAAAGTACCTATGAGGGAGTTTCAGACAAGACCCATCTCACAAATGTATCAAATCAGAAAAAATATTATTAGAATATCAAGGTGTGCTTCTGGAAACAGTGTCCAGGTCCAAAAAATTATTTGGAAGTTGTTATCCAAAAAATTATTTGGAAGTTGTTCCCCGCGAGGGGTTTGACAGTAAGTGTTTTGAATATTTTTCCCTGACATTGTCGCCATAGCACTTTCTATATAGACGGCCTCAGACAGCGCATGCATTTTATATATTTTCATTTTGAATTCGTGCATGAACATCGACGGCGGGTGCGGCTAGCCAACAGGGGATGCTTACTCCTCCCGGGCACCTGATCCCACCTCTAGCTTGCTAGGGGTCCGTCGATGCTCAATTTGGTGCTCTATTGTGGGTGCTGTTGAGATTATCGTCAGGATCTTCTTTAACTCATTTGTGTCACACTTATGCCCTTTGCCGTGTGGAGCTCGTAAAAAGTTCCCCGCGAGGGGTTTGACAGTAAGTGTTTTGAATATTTTTCCCTGACATTGTCGCCATAGCACTTTCTATATAGACGGCCTCAGACAGCGCATGCATTTTATATATTTTCATTTTGAATTCGTGCATGAACATCGACGGCGGGTGCGGCTAGCCAACAGGGGATGCTTACTCCTCCCGGGCACCTGATCCCACCTCTAGCTTGCTAGGGGTCCGTCGATGCTCAATTTGGTGCTCTATTGTGGGTGCTGTTGAGATTATCGTCAGGATCTTCTTTAACTCATTTGTGTCACACTTATGCCCTTTGCCGTGTGGAGCTCGTAAAAAAGTTCCCCGCGAGGGGTTTGACAGTAAGTGTTTTGAATATTTTTCCCTGACATTGTCGCCATAGCACTTTCTATATAGACGGCCTCAGACAGCGCATGCATTTTATATATTTTCATTTTGAATTCGTGCATGAACATCGACGGCGGGTGCGGCTAGCCAACAGGGGATGCTTACTCCTCCCGGGCACCTGATCCCACCTCTAGCTTGCTAGGGGTCCGTCGATGCTCAATTTGGTGCTCTATTGTGAGTGCTGTTGAGATTATCGTCAGGATCTTCTTTAACTCATTTGTGTCACACTTATGCCCTTTGCCGTGTGGAGCTCGTAAAAAAGTTCCCCGCGAGGGGTTTGACAGTAAGTGTTTTGAATATTTTTCCCTGACATTGTCGCCATAGCACTTTCTATATAGACGGCCTCAGACAGCGCATGCATTTTATATATTTTCATTTTGAATTCGTGCATGAACATCGACGGCGGGTGCGGCTAGCCAACAGGGGATGCTTACTCCTCCCGGGCACCTGATCCCACCTCTAGCTTGCTAGGGGTCCGTCGATGCTCAATTTGGTGCTCTATTGTGAGTGCTGTTGAGATTATCGTCAGGATCTTCTTTAACTCATTTGTGTCACACTTATGCCCTTTGCCGTGTGGAGCTCGTAAAAAAGTTCCCCGCGAGGGGTTTGACAGTAAGTGTTTTGAATATTTTTCCCTGACATTGTCGCCATAGCACTTTCTATATAGACGGCCTCAGACAGCGCATGCATTTTATATATTTTCATTTTGAATTCGTGCATGAACATCGACGGCGGGTGCGGCTAGCCAACAGGGGATGCTTACTCCTCCCGGGCACCTGATCCCACCTCTAGCTTGCTAGGGGTCCGTCGATGCTCAATTTGGTGCTCTATTGTGGGTGCTGTTGAGATTATCGTCAGGATCTTCTTTAACTCATTTGTGTCACACTTATGCCCTTTGCCGTGTGGAGCTCGTAAAAAGTTCCCCGCGAGGGGTTTGACAGTAAGTGTTTTGAATATTTTTCCCTGACATTGTCGCCATAGCACTTTCTATATAGACGGCCTCAGACAGCGCATGCATTTTATATATTTTCATTTTGAATTCGTGCATGAACATCGACGGCGGGTGCGGCTAGCCAACAGGGGATGCTTACTCCTCCCGGGCACCTGATCCCACCTCTAGCTTGCTAGGGGTCCGTCGATGCTCAATTTGGTGCTCTATTGTGGGTGCTGTTGAGATTATCGTCAGGATCTTCTTTAACTCATTTGTGCCCATAGACCATAACTCCAGTTGGACGACAGACCAGAGAGTGGCTAAGGAATACTTTGGGCAGTATACCCTGATAACAAATGAACCAGATGGCTTGAATAAATGTTCCGACACTCGTCATACGAATTAAAAATTCTAATTTCCATTTTGT
>VSWD01000007.1:86482437-86632185 GCA_033119305.1 Pinctada imbricata | reverse complement strand
TGTGCAGAGTAATGCCCCTTGAAACTTAGAAAAATTCAAAATTTTGTGGTTTCCGGACATTTAAAGGTAAACCGTTAAAGATGATCAATTCATTTCTTGCATATAGCTTTTACACCAAGAAATACAGGTCAAGTTCGAATATGGGTAATGCATCTCCATTTTGTGCAGAGTAATGCCCCTTGGAACTTAAAAAAAATCAAAATGTTGTGGTTTTTAGACATGTAAAGGAAAACTGATACAAATAATCAATTCATTCCTTGCATATACCTTTCACACCAAGAAATACAAGTCAACTTCAAATATGCTTCATGTCCCTCAATTACGTGCAGAGTTATGCCCCTTGAAACTTGGACAAAATCAAAATGTTGTGGTTACTGGACATTACAAGGACAACTGTTTCAGATAATTACTTCATCTCTGGAATGTAGATTTTATACCAAAAATTACAGGTTAGGTTTGAATATGGCTCAATCTTATGCAATTGTGTCCCTTCAAACTTGGAAAAAAGTCAATATTTTATGCTTGCCTGACATTTAAATGAAAACTGTAACAGGGAATATATTTATTTCTTAGATATAGCTTTACATTTGGAAATACAGGTCAAGTTCAAATAAAGGGTCATGTTCCTCAATTTTGAGTTGAATTGTGCACCTTCAAACTTTTTATACATTGCTTATATGTAAAATATGCCGGGCGGGGGTATCATTGATCCTTAGGTCAACAATAGATTTCATTTTTTACAATGTTCACCTACGCAACAGTTTAACATTAAGGATATTCGAAACCCCATGCATGTTTGTAAGAATGATTGCAGGTACATTGTTTATTCCTGGGACAGCAACCTTTCCAATGGAAGGTCTAATGAATTTGCCTGACCTTCTCGACTTTTAGACTGAAATACTGATGGGCACTCTTTGATACTTATTTTTTTTTTACAATTTTGTGCGTGTGTTCAAGGAACAGTTGCTAACTCATGTAGTCATTAGTCTTGAAATGGGTCCTTTCTCCATCTTTTCCGTAAAAAGTATGAGAAAGGAAATTGATCGACTTCTTGTAACTGATATCAAAGTTCAACTACCCGTATCCTTTTGTAACAAAGCTTACAGGAAGAGCTGACAGAAGATTTGCCACTTTAACAGACGGGCACTAGGCTTGGTACTTGACCAATCTACAGTCTTGTACAAGCGCTTTCTTAAAACTTGCACTCTGACTGACTATGACGACGGGACTCCATGACGGGCCCTGTCCAAACCTCTTTAGAGAAGACAGGGCCCCCGACCATCTCACGGATGATAACATACATGAGCTCGCGGCGGCAGAGCACGGATTATATTACGCACGCCCTCTTTTTATATCCATTTACATATTCATCTGTGTTGTTTGGGCCCCTGCGTTTTGCGGTCTTGTTTGTGTGTGGTCATCTGACAGTGAGGAGGTTGTTTTACACCAAAATTGTACGTTCTTCGAGACCTCTGTGTAATCGGAAAAGTGGGAGGGTTGTGCGAACGTAATCCAGGATAACCACACCTTCTGCTATTTCCGTGGCAGATGGCCGTCCTAAGTCGGCACCGGTTGCCAATTGGCCTCGTTGGTTTATGTGTAGTCCTTTGTGTTTGATGTTTCTGTGTTGTGCGTTGACGTTCCTTGTCCCTTATGCGTCTCTTTCCTTGCTTGTCTGCTTTGTGTTTTTGCATTGGGTGTTTTGGGATTTTGCTGTGGGTGCTACAACCGGGTGTTGTTGGAGATCCCCTCCTTTGTTTTAAATAAGATACAAAAATTGAAATACATATATTAAGCATAAAACTAATCAACGGCAATTATATTAAGTGATATTGCATTTGCTATTTACATTAACATGCTGGACTTCTTTGTCTGATGTGTGCATCAATATGTACCACAGGGTACCTGGTCTCACTTCGGAATATTATTCATTCCGGGGTTCGCAACTATTCCACCGGAAATTCTAATGCTCTTGCTTTATCTTTTCGACTTTTAGACTGAATTTCTAAGTTTTAGCATTTCGGAAAAAGGTTAATCTAAACAATGAAATCGTAAATAATTCACTATAGAACTGTTATTTTACAAGTGCAGATAGAAATGTATTATTCAATAAAAAGAACGTAATAATCTACATTTGGCAGTAAAAAAGATTGGACGTAGGTGTGAGGTGATGGAAATGGGTTTTTTTTCTGCCTTTGATATAATCATTATATTACAAGCATAAGCTTTTATGATTATAGAATTTAGCATTGTCTAAATGTTTTAAAATGTTGCCTATGTAACACATTTCGGAGGAAAATTCCATAAAACCAATAAAAACCGCACACCAGATTTTCTCCTTTTCTACAAGCTACTCATTCAATGACTGAAATCATCATTGAGGAAGTTCGTCGGTCGCTAAGGATATCTTTCAAATGTTAAACGTCTTCAAATTCAATAGCATTATTTAAGAACATATAAATTTGCAGCATTGACCAGATATGCACGTTTCGATTACTTAACCCTCGTCAGTGATCCTCAATCCAAACAATATAATATGGTCAAAGAATGTGAAAGTAATTATGTGAAAATGTACCGAAGACGAGGCAGGATGGTTGGGATATGATGCAACAGGACCCACGACTGAAAAAATTCAAGACATTTTGATAACAGAAATTTTCGAATGCGTTGAAAAAAATCTCCAACAACACCCGGTTGCATTACCAACGGCAAAACCCCGAATAACCTACTGCAAAAACACAAAGTAGACACGCACAGAAAGAGACGCAAATGGTACAAATGGTACATGTACATGGAACGCAAAATCACATAGAAATATCAAACACAAATGACTACACACATTAACCATCGAGACCAATGGCCAATCGATGCCGACTTAGGACGGCCATCTGCTATATCACGTCAGTAGCAGACGGTGTGGTTATCCGGATTATCTGCGCACAATCCTCTCACTTTTCCGATTACCCAGAGGTCTCAAAGAACGTACAATTGTGGTGTTGATCAATCTCCTCACTGTTATATTACTATACAAACAGACCAGGGGCCAAGGAAACAGGCAGATGAATATGTAAATGGATATAAAACATATGGAGTACGAAATAAAATTCGTGCTCTGCCGGCTGTAGCGAGCTCATACATGTTATCACCCGAGGAGTCCGACCGATGGTTGAAGTAACGATCAACTGAAGTTGATCGAACATGGCTACATGTGCCCTTCGGGTTTTCTGGTCCACCAGCAGTGACACTCACCAAGTGGTACAAATGTTAAACGTCTTCAAATTCAATAGCATCATTTAAGAACAAATACATTTGCAGTATGGATTAGACATGCACGTTTGGTACTTAACCCTCGTCAGCATAAGGTATTGTATGTGTACTTATTTTTAGCGGGATTCATATTTAAGCGGGGTTAGCGCTGCTAAGAGTGCGCTAATTCAAGGATACGCGAAATCATAAATCTCTTAAAGATTAATGTGGATTAACATAAGTCAAAGCGCCAATTCATAATTACGTTAATATGTCAATTTATCAAATTCTACTCTGTTTCCGCTAAAATTTGGTTGCGCTAAACTAAGTACACGAATAGTTTTCCTCTTCCTAGTATAATAAGTGATATTCTGAGTAGCTGTCAACATAACCAAACAAGACATGTTTACCTGACCTGTACATCAATATATACATAAAGACAATAATCGAATGTGATAAGTTTTCATGGAAGTGGTTCGACGAATGTTGCATACAAACAGGCGACGCTGACAGTCCCCGGGCACCTGGTCTAGAAATTTTGTTTATTCCGGAGTTCGCAGCCGTTCCAATTGAATTTAGTTTGACGTTGTCTTACTTTCTCGACTTTCAGACTGAATAACTAATGGGTACTTCTTCGATGTTTATTTCAGAAGACCACAAAAAGTCAAAAAGTATATAAATATAGCATTAAAAATCCTTGCCTACAATGGTTTTATTTAGCATTAAATATAGCATTAAAATCCCTGCCTAAAAAAATATAAAAATATAGCATTAAAAATCCTTGCCTACAATGGTTTTATCATTTGAAAACGTTACTACATATCAACTTTGATTTCGGAACTTTCCTCTACTAATACATATATCAAAAGCAATGAAAGTGCATCTAACATTTTAAGCAAGCATAACAGTGAATTGTCTTCATTCAATATCTCTATTTCTAAATTGGATCTCCCAACACTATATTGCATACCGAAACTGCACAAGTCTCCTTACAAATTTCGATTTATTGCTAATTCTAGTAACTGCTCCACTACAATTTTGTCTAGAAATCTGACGTCAGCACTTACTGCTATTAAAGAACACATAACTAGATATTGTGAAACGGTTCTAAACAGGAACGATGTAAATTTATTTTGGTCTATTAAGAATTCAGGGGATGTGATTGAAAAAATGAAATCTGGAAATTTCCAAGCCAATACGATTTTTTCATACGACTTCTCTAATATGTACACCACACTTCCTCATGACAAAATTAATGATCGATTATCTAATCTCATTAAATGGTGTTTTGATCGAGAGCGAAAAACTTACATTTGTACATCTGAATCGAAGGGTTTCTTTTCCTCGACAGACTACCAATCATACAAATCATGGACATGTAGTGACTTGTGTAATGCCTTGTCCTTCCTCTTGGACAATATTTATGTTAGTTTTGGTGAGGATCTATACAAGCAGGTTGTAGGAATTCCTATGGGTACTAACTGTGCGCCTCTTGTTGCAGATTTATTTTTATACACTTTTGAAAAAGAATTTATCCAAAATCTTCAAAAGCAAAGAAAATTTGAAATGTTTCAATAATACTTCTAGGTATCTGGATGATATTCTAACCATTGACAATCCTACTTTTGAATTATATAAGAATGAAATTTATCCACAAGAATTAACCCTTAACAAGGCAAACCTTTCAAATACAGAAACACCCTTTTTGGACCTAAATATCAAAATTGTAAACGGAAAGATTCATACAAGTGTATATGACAAAAGGGATGATTTTGGATTCAACATAGTAAATTTCTCCTGGCTTGACGGTGATGTTCCAAGATTACCGTCATACGGCATTTACATATCACAGCTCATCTGGTACGCTAGAGCATGTACTGATATTTTGGATTTTCACAGTAGAAATTTACAAAGTACCAAAAAACTTTTAGGTCAAGGTTTTCGCTTTCATAAACTAGTTAAGACTTTCTGGAAATTTTACAAAAATTACAGTCAACTTCTTTTAAAATTCGGATCTATACATGCAACATTACTATGGGTATTACACAACCTGTCTTTTATGGTGATATGATAAACAAAATAAAAAGGATCAAAGGTAGGCAGCATAACCATCGAAAATGCGTCAGAATCATCAAACGCCTTTTATACCGTGGATATGATCTTAATGTCACCAGACGGACACTAGGCTTGGTACTTGACCAATCTACAGTCTTGTACAAGCGCATCCTTGAGACATGCACTCTGACTGACTGTGACGACGGGACTCCATGACGGGCCCTGTCCAAACCTCTTTAGAGAAGACAGGGTCCCCACCACCTGTCCTCTCTGAATGTCAGTCGGACTCCTCGGGTGATTACATACATGAGCTCGCTACAGCCGGCAGAGCACGGACTGTATTACGCATGCCCTCTTTTTACATCCATTTACATATTCATCTGTGTCTCTGGGGCCTCTGCGTTTCGCGGTCTTGTTTGTGTGATGTCATCTTACAGTGAGGAGGTTGTTTTACACCACAATTGTACGTTCTTCGAGACCTCTGGGTAATTGGAGAAGTGAGAGGGTTGTGCGCACGAAATCCAGGATAACCACACCATTTGCTACTTGCGTGACAGATGGCCGTCAAAAGTCGGCATCGGTTACCCATTGGTCTCGTCGGTTTATGTAAAGTCTTTTGTGTTTGATGTTTACATGTCGTGTGTATCTTTTCCGTCTCGTGCTGTACTCGTCTTTTGTGTTTTTGCATCGGGTGTTTTGGTGTTTTACTGTTGATGCTACAGCGGGGTCTTGTTGGAGATCTCCTCCCTTCTTTTTATTGCAAGATGTGACAAAAGATTGTCTAACAAATGATTTGATTTCCCTTAAGTGGTAAAACAAGAGTCATCTGTTTAAAATTTTTTTTAATACAATGAATTTACAAGAGAGACAAAAAGGTACTGCAGAAATGTTCAGAAATATAAAACTGAACAGACTTTATCCGTTTAAATGAGCGCATGACAAATGCAACGAACGTAATCGAATGCACCATATTCTGAACCAATGATGTGGTAAGTGAGCAGAACATATAGACAGAAGAAATTAAAGTATCTTAATTAGGATTAAAGTTATAACATCACCATCAAGAGAGTTAAGATTAGAGGCCCTACGTTTCAAAATCAAGCACATAAAGAAAACATCAGGCAAATTGAAAAAAATGTCTTAAGAGACAACATGATATCAATCACCTTACAAGTCCGTCTGACATACAGTCATGAAAAAGGATAAAGGGTGAATAAATCAGAGCAGACTGTTCTAAAAATAGATAGATTTTAACAGCACCTTTCATGTAGTTCTTGTTGCATTGCTGAGACTATCCTTTGCCTTTTCAGTGTGGGATTATACCTTCAATATTTTGAAGCATTATGTATTTGGATAAAGTACGTCCTTTTCTCTCAGTTTACAAAATACGTTTGTTTCTTTGTTGTTGCTGCTTGTTGTTTTTCATTTTGCCCAGAAGAGCATTTCATCAACATAAATTCATAGCTTTAGATTAAAACTACATTTCGAGCAGGTGATTGGGATTAACTAAGTAAGGCACCTGTCTTTAATTTCTTAATTGTTTGTGTTGTCGTCTTATTGCGAAGAGGCTATTCTATCAAACAATGACGCGGTCTTCGAGACCGCTTTTAAATTGGACAAGTGGAAGGGTTGTAAATACGTAATGAAGTAAAGGACCCTTAGCTAATGACGTCGCAGATAGCTGTCCTAAGTCAGCAAGGGTTGCCCGTTGGTCACGATCGAATTATGATAAATACAGTCTATGATTTTACATATTTGTGACTCTTGTTGTTCTGTGTTTTCGCGTTCGTGTTTCGGATTTTGAAATGGTTACTGCCACCGAGTCCTGACTTTTGATGTTCTACTTTTTTGTTAACTCAGGTTATTGATTCCTCGCGTTCTCTCTGAAGATTTCGCATTGTTTTGTATCAAATTTGAATTCATTTCAACGATAAATATGAGGATCACTGACGAGGGTTAAATACCCACAACGTGCATGTATGGTCCGTGCTGTTCATTAATCTGCTGTTAAAGCACCGTTGGGGTATCACGTGATACACAAATGATATGTTCCACGGGAATCCCCTTTGACTGAACCAAGTAAATACTGTCTAAATCTACTTTATATGAATTTATTTTAGGTGTATCATATGTTCTTTATTATAAATTATATGATGGTAATTTATTCTGGTCAAGCATAGACATATATTTGAAGAACACTTAAACAGAAAATTTTGTATCTGTCCTTGCACCATATCATAACATGTGGCGCGCATTGAAAAATTTCTATTTAAGTGTTCTCCGAATACACGTCTATTCTTGACCAGAATGAATTACCATCATTTAATTGATAATGATAACCATATGATAGGCCTAAAATATATTCATACAGAGTAGATTTAGACAGTATTAACTTGGTTCAATCAAAGGGGATTCCAGTGGAACATATCATTTGTGTATCACGTGATACCCCACGGTGTAAAGGATGCTAATGAATTTGAAGACGTTTTATTTGCCCTAATTTTTAACATTGGACCTCTTATAATTTGTAACTGTGATTTGATTTGTGATTTGATATTTTGAAACGTTCTCTACCGAATCACGAACCTATCATTTGTAAATATTGCGTTTATCAATAGGTTTATATACCTTTTCGACATAGTAACTTTCTTACTTTTTTGGCATACTTCATTGTTTAGATTTGAGGATCACTGACAAATGTTTAGTACCCGAAACATGCATGTCTGGTCCACGTTGCCAATTTATCTTTTCTTAAATGATGCTATCCAATTTGAAGACGTTTACATTTATACCACCTGGTGAGTGTCACTGCTGGTGGACCAGGAGTCCCCGAGGGCACATGTAGCCAAGTTCGATCAATTTCGGTTGATCGTTTCTTCAACGCATTCTAAATTTCTGTTATCAAAATTTCTTGAAATTTCTAAAAAGTGGGACCTGTAGTATCATATCCAACCAATCCTGCTACGACTTTCGATACACCTTTTCGACATAGCAACTTTCTTACTTTTTTGGCATACTTCATTGTTTACATTTGAGGATCACTGACGAAGGTTAAGTACCCGAAACATGCATGTCTGGTCCACGTTGCCAATTTATCTGTTCTTAAATGATGCTATCCAATTTGAAGACGTTTACATTTAAGCCCTTTGTAAACCCCAAATATAGGTCATATTCAGTGAAATTGATGCAAAAACAACATATTTCTATCAAATTAGCAATGACAGCATGCATTAACTAAAATGAAAAATTTCTATGTGAAAGATTTTCATTATCACTGCTGGTGGACCAGGAGTCCCCGAGGGCACATGTAGCCAAGTTCGATCAACTGCAGTTGATCGTCTGTCTCTTTAACGCATTTGAAATTTTCTGTTACAAAATTTCTTGAAATTTCTAAAAAGTGGGTCCTACAGCATCATATCCCACCAATTCTGCTACGTCTTTCGATACGCTTTTTCGACATTGTAACTTTCATACTTTTTTTTGGCACATTACATTGTTTAGAAATGAGGATCACTGCAAAGGTTAAGTACCCGAAACGTGCATGTCTGGTCCATGCTGTCAATTTATCTGTTTTAAAATGATGCTATTCAATTTAAAGACGTTTAACATTTATACCACTTGGTAGGGTCACTGCTGGTAGACCAGGAGTCACCGAGGGCACATGTAGCCAATTTCGATTGATCGTTTCTTCAACGCATTATAAAATTTCTGTTATCAAAATTTCTTGAAATTTCTTAAAAGTGGGTCCTGCAGCATCATATCCCACCAATCCTGCTACGTCTTTCAATACCCTTTTTCGACATAGTGACAAATATGGATAATGACCATATCCCTGTATACAGCACAAAATCGATAATTCAGAAAATCAGAAACCCAAGGCTTACTAAATCAGGATAAAACAGGAACCAAAGGAAACAAACAAAAACCTCCACCATTTGAAAAGAAGCAACTTCCGCTATGGGAGTGAGACCAGGTGCCCAGGAAGAGTAAGCATCTCCTGCTTGCATGCAACACCCACCGCTTCAATTCGGTAGAACCGTAATATCTGGTTACTTTCATTTCGGAAGACATAGAGTACAATCTTTGGTTGGATGGTTCAAAAGGTCTATGATAGAATATCATTCACCATTCTGGAGAGTGGGACATCATAGTGTATGACGAGTTCCCAATATCGACCGTAGAACTTCCTCAGTGACGATGTTAGTCGGTATCAAACATATCTCTGACTGAGAAGCTTATCTGAAAGACGCCTAGCTCTCATACTTTTTTGTGACTTTCATACTTTTTTGGCACATTACATTGTTTAGATTTGAGGATCACTGACGAGGGTTAAGTACCCGAAACGTTCATGTCTGGTCCATGCTGCCAATTTATCTGTTTTAAAATGATGCTATTCAATTTGAAGACGTTTAACAATTATAACCTTTTGTCATAAACGTTTTATCTCACTTAACGCTTGCGGCCACATTGCATTTTTCCACAAAAGACAAATTTCCGAGCTATTTTCGTCATTTTTTGTCAATAACGTCAAAATGACGTTACTTTATGACGTCATTACTTTTAAATGACACTTTATTAGGTAATATTTTTCATTAAACGCGGTAAATATTCTTGTATTTTCAGGAGAGATATCAAGTATTTCTCATAAAATTTATTTCTAGAGTAAAATCGAGGGCCGATTTAGGGGTCTCATGGCCCTACCCCTTTAATAGAAATGACAAATATGGACTTACCCAAATATACATATCCAAAGAAACATATCCAAATATAGAGAACAAAATTGAAAATTCGAAAACCATTAACCAAAGGGAATAGAAAATCATGATAGAATAGGAACCAAAACAGATAAACTCAACTTCCACCATATGAAGAGAGGCGATCTCCAAATATGGGAGTGAGACCATGTGCCCAGTAAGATTCAGCATCCTCTGCTTGCATGGAACGCCAGTCGCTTCAGTTCGACAGACATGTCACATCCGGTTACTTCCACTAAGGAAGATACAAGTATGTTCCAAATGTCAAAGGCAGAATATCACTTACGTTTCTAGACAATGGGTAATCAATGGGACTAATGAGAAGCTTATCCGAGAGACGCGTAGACCTCAGAACAAAATCTTAATAGCAATTCTCTGTAAGGACCAAAATAATTTTAATAGCACTTGGAAATAGCATGTCTCCAATTTTGGAGATTTTTGGTATGGGATGTGTATATGATGTACTGAGACAAAAATAAACTTCCTTTTTACAAATTAAGTTCTCGTTGCAATGGAAACCATGTTTGAAATTTTACACATCAGACGAATACTTGTTACATGTCATTTTCACAAGGCTCTTTTCCATGGTAACAGCTATTATAGTCAACTGAAATTTCCTTAATTTTTCTCTTTATATCTTTCATTATATAAATACTACACAAGAAGTATGCTTCCGCCCGCTATTATTTTTGTCAGTATGCCCAAAATGTAGGCAAAAACCTGTTTTGAAGAGGCCCTTTTTAAGACCGAAAAAGCTCCTAATTAAACTTGATTTTGCTAAATTTTAAGGGCAATTAATCTAAAATGTCCGGCTAACTTGATTTCTACTGCCTATTATCTTTTAAGTTTAATCCTCGATCTTTAAGAAAACGTTAAAATTTGAGTGGGACCTCTTTACAATTTTATTCAAAAGGGTATAAAAAATGGTTACCACGGTGACATTCTGTTCACTGCTATTACACATAGAGTAATTTACTGGTAAATTTTTAGCTGTCCGTTATATATTTTTAAGCAATTTTTTATCAGTGCATATAAAAGAGCATTATTGATTAAAAAATGACCTTAAAAGTTTTCAAGGTCACAGGACCCAATGTCAAGGTAATCTTGAATGCAATTAACAAAATTTGGACAAATTCTGTGATTTTTTAAAAGAATGAGAGGCAGTTACTCATATAGCATGTGGTATTGGGTAAAACAAACACATACATAGTGATTTTAGATATATCACCTACTTATTGACCAAAGTTGCAAAAATATTAAAATCAATGACATCCTTGATTTGTAGCTAATATTTCATGCATGGATATAAAGAATGTGAGATTATGATGATTTTTTTCTGGGGCTTATTTTTTTACGAGAAATGTTCTGAACTAAAAATTGTAATGTTTTTTCACCTATTGGTCCTAATTTTAGAAAGAAGTATTTTGGATACAAATATATGACAGTCAAGCCTAAAATAAGTAACAATAAATAACAACAAAAATGCAATTTTTATTGAAATTGGAATTTGAATTTACCTTGAACTTAGAGTCAATGACCTTGACAAATTTTGGAAGTGCTCAAATAAAGAATTATTTCTTCTGTTGTTCCTACATGAAGCTTAAGGAATATAAGTTATTTAAACCATGATAACAATCAATTTGAAAAGATATAGTCATCATGTGTCAAATGAAAAGTTGCCATGGCAATCATTTTTGACCTCAAAATGTAGGAAAACAAAAAAAGGTCCCACTTATTTTTTTCAGTGATTATATTTGTCACATGAAATCTATTTTGTTCTGACAACAGTGATGGTGTTATCAGCCTGACATTTTGTGTTATTTTTGCTTAAAAATGGTAAAAATAGGACAAAAATAGGCCTTAATTTTAACCTTATTTTATGGCAATTTTTGAATGATTTTGATTTGATAGGATTCGGCTAATTAAAAGAAATTTTATAAAATGGTTAATTTTTCTGAAAATAGAGATTTTAAAGATTATGAGTTGTTAATTCCAATTAACTCTTACAATGGTTTCCATGGCAACATAATAACCAAAGATGACTTATTTGACCATTTTTCTAGTGCTATAAATAGACAGACCTCTTTTCCATATCAACCGGAATATCTATTTTCAAAAAATTGCTATTTTTGTATTCATGGCATTATACATACCATTTATAGAGAAAATCATAAAAATCCATGACATGCTGTTTCCAAAATATTTTGGTCCTTTCCGCGAATTGGTATTAATATTTGCTCCGGCATAACGTATCAATTGAAACATCAACACGCAGTCGATGAAGGTATGTTGCCACTACGGAAAGGAAAGTTTATGGTGCTAAAATTGAAGTCGTCACGTCTGTCGCAGAGTGAGGTGCTCATGTGACCATCAGTGTCGTCAGACAGCATTACATCATAAGAAGAATGATGAAAATATGAAATCGAGGCAGCTTAGTTAAAAGAAAGGTCTCGAAACTTGACAACCACCATGAGACTAAATCCGCAAATTGTTTATCTCATACAATTAAGAAATATTTATATTGTATTTCCATTGAGGTAATAGTTCTCATGTTGCTTCCCAAAATTTAATTCTAGGTGCAAATGCAGGTGGAGATGGCGAACAGTTTGCCCTATCTCACTGTAATTCTACTATCATGACACCAGTAACAAGGCATATAACTTCTGAAACAGGTATTGTGTAAATTACCATTTCAATATATCTTATATAATTCTTAATCGATTTATAAAATTAATAATGCGTCTATTGAAATATAATACGTGTTAACATACGTAAATATTTTGAAATATATTGGGCTATCACCTTTCATTTAATTTTCAGAAGGACCGTGTAATAGTTATTTAAGGAATCGTGCTGACGGAAAGACCTCAAATTACAGTATCTGTAAGTATAACAGAACGATAATTGTCGTGTATCGTTATCCAATGGTCAGAGTAACACTTTTAAAACATTCAAAATTCTAATAAGTTATTGAATTTCAGATTTATGATATCTTATAAAAAACCTAAAATATTAAAGCAGCACATTCCGACTTCGGGTTGTAGAGGGTTTGATACTTGTAACACATATTTCTTAACATAAATTGTTCCATGTTATGGTCATTCATCGGTGTACCAATTATCAAATTCTATACTTCCCCCGTTATAGAGATACGGGCGTTCGAAATTTCAGCTGTAGCCGCGCCTCCTCATGAATATTAATGGGCAGGAAAGCTCTGAGGAACAAAGTGATTAGATACATATACCTATTTAGTAGGCCATTTCGATATTATTCTTAACAACGAGAGGTGAAATAGACATCATATGTTTCTTTCATACGACATTTCAAACAGTAACGATAAAATAATGTGTATCAAACGATTTAGGACCGATTATATCTAATTTGACTTACTGGTCCAGCAAAATATCAGCTACTTCGTGGCGTGTGTCGAGATTTAAGTCATTTTTCACCGATCGCGAATTTATGTATCCATTTGGTCTCTAATATATACTTTCCATATTGCTCTATCACACTATGTCTTCCTATTATTTCTTGCTCTATCCAAATCTGAGTATCAGTACGTTTTACCCTCTTTTCCGTTAAGAGTGTGCGCTACTCGCCATGTTTGTTTTGATATGTACAACACAACGAGCCGTATCGCATACGCGTGAGGGCAGGTACATCCCAAACATGGGCATTTTTTGTGGCGCCACAAAAATTCGTTTTTAAATTCATTTATTACGATAACATTAAGAATATTGGCTAACAATTGTGGTATTAACGGAAAGTTTATAACTTCTACCATCTAGGAAAAATAGAGATTTGCCCTATATCTTGTTTATGAAGCATATTTTCGCCTGAGGGCGGAACGTGCTGCTTTAAGCTTTTGAGTTGATGGAAGTTTAAATTTCTTACTTAACTGTCAAAATGTAGAATGATTTGAACTTTTGGAATTTTAGATATTTGAGTAAACTTCTGAAAAATCGTTTTAGATATTGAGGTTTCGTACACAGTTTGAAATCATTAAGCCGTGATGCTGTGTTAAAGGTTTTAATTGTTTTTTATCAAAGATATATACTAGTCAAAATTTCAAACTCAACATTTAATCAGTAATGTGAATGTAAACGTCTTCATATTGAATATTACGATTGGTAAAAATAAATTATCTAGTATCTACAATTGTAAAAACAACGAGTTTTTCCAGCACAAATGAAAATATAATCATCCTGCGATGTGTATCTTCAAATTCAACAGCATTTTAGCAAAGAATGATTCTTTGCTAAAATGCTGTTGAATTTCATGTTCTGAATGCAAAAAGAATAACATTTCTGATGCAATTCTAAATTTTAAGTAGATGAATAAATGTCTGGCGAGCGATAGCGGGCCAGGAATTTTTTTTAGCAAAATATTGACTTATCAGAAAATACTTTCTATACCCTCTATCATTAACAAGTACATGTAATAATATTCTACATAGTTTGAGTCAAATGACTTCATGTACATTGATTAAGAAATATGTATAAAGGATGGATCAGAATGGCGAGCGGTAGCGAGGCAAAGAAAAAATTTTGAAAATTGACCGAAAAGTTTTAGATTTATGGTACAAAATGTTGCTATTTCAAACAATATTAATGCATCATTAAATTTTGTGATTGAACATGGTTGTGCCGCCCCCCCCCCACTTTTCAAAGTGGGGGGGATGCCCTCGCTGCCCCCTTCTCCTACGCCCTTGATTTTAAAAGCAATTAAATTCAGAACGTTTGAAAAAATATTGACCGCCAAAGGGGAGGATAGGGATCGACCCACACGACCGCACTTGATTCGTTATTGATCCATTCAAGCAGAGCAGAGAAAAATAGTGCATGAGCTGAAGACGAGCATGATATAAATTACGGTGATTGGTCGGCCCCACTGTCCTCCTCCTCTAAATCGGAGTTACTGTTCGCAACAAACACTTATTAAAAACATTGAATTTAAGACTACACCAATTTATCATCGTTTTAAGAAAAAAATGAATAAATAAAACGTAAGTTAACGTAAAATAAAACTCTCATTTCAAATTTAAAATATGCTGAGTAAATCTGTCGAAACCCCATCGCAGAGAATAGTTTCGCCCCCTGGACCTTGACATGATTATTCGATCGAACGGACGCGACTATCAATACTAGTAATTCTTCTGCATTATTTACAGAAAATGGTGTGTCTATCCGGAATTTGTGAGCAAAACCCACTGTTAATCTGGTACATGTATTAACACAGGAAACCTTTCAAATAAGCTCAAATCTCATCTGAATTCAGTCATAAAAACAAATATATGTAGTGATTTTTTGTCACAAACAAGTTTTGCAAAATAATGTTCCATATGAAAGTGGAGCTTTTTTCATGACGAAATCCCTAAAAAGTTAGTTTAACTCTATTTGATTGTTGAAGAAATATACAAAAGCCAGGACAGCAAACACGAAAAAGCCAGGACATTCAACTTTTTTTTTAAATTTTGGTCTTTCTGCTTTGTATTGCCGTTTTATTTCTCGAGAAAAATATGGACGAGAACATGGAATTTAATCAAAAGAGTCGAAATCTCTCAATTTCATGAAAAGTAGACATTCAGTCGTATAATGTATTTACAATGTGTAATGAAAAGCCACGTATCTCACGATTATCTACACGTCCGTTTGTTAAAAAAAATATGAATATTTGCCGATTTCGCTAAGTACGACTATGATTCTTGGAATATTTGTCTAGTGAGCTTATATGACTTTTAAAAGAAACAATAAAACGCATGTATAAATTTCTACACATAAACTCAGTCACTTTCTTAAATATTTAGATATTCACTAATTTCATTGGTTAATTATTTTGTGGCCACGACTTAGTAAGTCGTGCGCACGAGATAATCAACCAATAGAAACGCAGAATTATTTCGTGGCCACGAGATACTAAGTCGTTGCCACGACTTATTATCTCGTGGCCACGAGATAATAAAAAAATCGCACATGTCCCCTCTATGCTTCCGTATCATCGTGCGATTTGTGTTTGAATTTTAAAGTATCGGCGGTTGATTATGTTGTTGTGCCTTGATATGCTTACAAATTCTGATTCGTTACGAGTCGATAACATTCCCGGTATCATTATTATACAGGGTAAGGATTATTGTGTTGACATTTCCTGTGAATGCGGTATATGATATTTTTCCCCTGTGCTTTGCTTCTATTCACGACAAGTACGCAAAAAATATTTGGTCAATGGAAGCTCATTTTAAGCAACAGTCAGAGGAGGTTTGCGCACGCAGCCATTTTACTGCAAATTTGTCAAGTTTTCTCTGCTGATTTTTGCGTTTGTAACAAGTCCATTCCATTTAATGAATTGTTTTTATTATAAAACATTGTAAGAGCATTTTAAGTGGTATTTGATAGTAATTTAACTGTAAAATACGCGATATCATCAAAAGTGTTCAAAACTCAAATTTCATCATGGTCCGTTTCAGTGTACACAAAGTTTGTTTTTATCGAATTTTAAGTAAAGATTGAAATGTACTATGTCAAATCCAATTATGATTAGAATAATTTGAATTGCACATAAACGAAAATCCATACTCGTAAAATGGAAAGTTAGAAATTTTGACAAGTATGTATGTCATGACGTGTTGTTATTTCAACTTTTCTCATTTTTTATGTTGTAGATACAAATCATGATTCATTTAAGTTGGCTACCAGAAAAGAAGGTACAACGTTTACCGCCAAATGCTTTGCCGACTGTTACCCAGCATGTCAGTGGTATCGCTGGTACTATCCTGGAGGGATGACCGATACCCAAACTCTGACTTTGAATAATGTTAACTCATCATTACGATATGATGTCGGAGGCGAGGTGTACTGTGTAGCTTGGAATGACTGTCAGTGGCCACATAGTTCTCGAGGAATAGAACTTAATGTAGAATGTGAGTCTATATCTTGTCTTTAATTATAATGATCACGTTATGACACTGATGATCTGTTACGATCTGTTCACGCCCTAGAATGACAAGAGATGGGGATCTCCAAAACACTGTGTTGCAGCATCCACAGCAGAACACGAAAAGCAACATTCCGTCTTATGCTGCTTATTGCGTTTTTGTTTCTCAGTCAATTCGGTAAGCCAATACATGTTCCAAATATTGCGATTTCATTATTAGAACCAGAAAACTTGCAAGAAAGCTACTTGTTCAGGGTCATATACACAACGGCTGAAATCCGCATTGAGGAATTGCCTCGGTCGCTTCAGGGATCTTATAAAAGCATATGAGAGCCCCTTTTCCGGAATGATCAGTGTAAATTTGAATTGCGATTGAATGGCTGTTTACATCTCCAAACAAGACTTGTACCTGATTTGTACCTGATATGTACATCGAGTCAATAAGTTTTCTTGGAAATCTTTCGACGGGTTTTGCATGATAACAGGAGACGCTGACTCTTCCCGGGCACATGGTATCACTTCGAAATGTTGTTTATTTCGGGATTCGAAACTGTTTAAATGGAAATATTAATGATTTTGCCTAGCTTTCTCGACATTGAGAATGAATAACAAATTGATACTTCTTTGATGTTTATTCATAAGTTATAAGATGCTCATACTAGTATTCGTTTTTCCATGTGTTGATAATAATAAGCTTGATAAGAATTTACTAGCGAATAAGTTTATATCATACCTCATTTGTATGATATAAACTTATTCTCTCGTGCAGTTTTGAGTAATTAATATGGATTTTGTGTAAAAACCTGAACATTTCAGACATCCTTGGTCACCACATGTTTAAGATTTTGAAATAGGTGCATATCATACTCTAAGAACGGTGTATTATGTTCCATTGAGAAGATAGAATATTTGAAAGCGACCGGTTTTGACCTGGCATGAAAGCGACCGGTTTTGACCTGGCATGAAAGCGACCGGTTTTGACCTGGCATGAATATAATACAGATAGCTATACGGCTACTGCTGCAAGCAACAGACGGTTTCCTCCTTTATTAAATCCTTCTAGGAACCGAAGTGATTGAATCCGAATAAAGAAGATGGAATAATGAGTAAAATTCATTAGTTCCTTATTAAGAAAATAAAATTGTAGATTTGTTCCTGATCATTGAATGACATTGAAATGGCATTTTGACCTTGAACCATGTTCACTATTAAGCATTGATAACCTGAATTTATTTTCTGATGAAGGCTTGATGTTTAAACGACGACATTCTGTTCTTGGAACCATTTCAATGACCTTATGTCAAGGCCAAGGTGAAAGAGCTTGATGTATGGATCTGAAGGTCAAATGGATTTTGTTCTATAGGCATATGTTTGTTATGGCAATGAGAATGAAAATTTTTCCCTGGGCCATGGTCTCTGTGAAAATGCTTGATTCAACAATATTTGTGACGTTTGAACACTGAAGGTAAAATAGTCTCTGTTCAATAGGCAAACATTTGTTGTGACCTTGAGAATAAGAATTTGACCTTTGTTCAAGGTCAAGGTGAAAGGGCTTGACCGAACGATAATATGCTTTAAGTTTTAACTCTGAAGGTCAAATCATCTTTGTTCAGTGCAATAGCACCATTTATGGACAGATAAAGTTAAAGCATGGGTAAGACTTGCACGTTTCGGGTACTTCACCCTCGTCAGTGATCCTCAATCTAAATAATGTAACATGATCATAGGGTGTGAAAGTTATGTCTAAACATTGTACCAAAAGATTTAGCAGGATTAGTGGGTTGCTACATGACCCACCGTTTAGAAATTTCAAGAAATTTTGATAACAGATCAACCGAAGTTAATCGAGCTCTCAAGAAGCAGGACATCCACTATCTTGCGAATGTTCTTCATCGGATTTCGACTACTCTCCTTGTGGACACGTCATTACTGGTGACCTTAGTAAAATCAAGAAGGACAAGATGAGAGAAATGTCCCAAATACAGAAAACGTATGTCCTTTACATGGAACCAAAATGTCAAAATTATAATGGTCACTTGTGAGGAATATGCTGGACGTTGGGCAAAGAAAGAGGATGTACAGCTCGACACCCTTTCCGAATGCGAGGGTTACTTTAGTACCCGAAACGTGCCTGTCTGGACCATGCTGTAAATTTATCAGGTTTTAAATGATGCTATTGAATTTAAAGACGTTTAACATTTGAACTACTTGGTGAGTGTCACTGCTGGTGGACCAACAGTCCCCGAGGGCACATGTAGCCAAGTTCGATCGACTTTGGTTGATCGTCTGTCTCTTCAACGCATTTGAAATTTTCTGTTACAAAATTTCTTGAAATTTCTAAAACGTGAGTCCTGTACCATCATATCCCATCCATTCTGCTATGTCTTTTGGTACATTTTTGGACATAACAATTTTCATACTTTTTGGCCATATTACATTGTTTAGACTGAGGATCACTGACGAGGGTTTAGTACCCGAAACGTGCATATCTGGTCCATGCTGTTTATTTATCAGGTTTTAAATGATGCTATTGAATTTAAAGACGTTTGACATTTGAACTACTTGGTGAGTGTCACTTCTGGTGGACCAAGAGTCCCCGAGGGCACATGTAGCCAAGTTCGATCGACTTTTGTTGATCGTCTGTCTCTTCAACGCATTTGAAATTTTCTGTTACAAAATTTCTTGAAATTTCTAAAACGTGGGTCCTGTAGCATCATATCCCATCCATTCTGCTACGTCTTTTGGTACATTTTTGGACACAACAGTTTTCATACTTTTTGGCCATATTACATTGTTTAGACTGAGGATCACTGACGAGGGTTTAGTACCCGAAACGTGCATGTCTGGTCCATGCTGTAAATTTATCAGGTTTTAAATGATGCTATTGAATTTAAAGACGTTTAACATTTATCTAGAATTTACCAATTAAATTCAACTGTGAACACCAAATTCGAGTCTTTATTTAAAGACCCTGATGTTATCACAGAGCTTACCTACTTCCATGAACATTTTGTCATCACACCAGCGGACAAAGCCTCAAATAATTACACATTTACTTGCAAAAATTTCTATTTCGACAGTCTAGTCAAAGAGTTGGGTTTAAATTCGACACTTGGGAATCCCACTTACACCCCAATATACCTTTCTGCCTTTGAAACAATAGATAACCACAAATCATCTCTTGCTTCCTTTGGCTTCGACACCAACAATTTAGATTTAGATTTACCATACTTATACTGCATACCTAAAATGTATAACAATCCGTACAAACAACGTTTCATCGCTGGTTCCTCAAAATGTTCTACCAAATCTGTATCGATCTGACTCACCAAAGTTTTATCTGAAATCAAATCTTGGGTGTCACAGCCCATAACTTTTGATTGGTAAGTGATAGGGCTTTGATATTTCACATGTGTATTCCTTGTGACAAGACCTTCTTACACATACCATAATTTTTGACCTAGTGACCTTGACCTACTATTTGACCTACTTTTCAAAAAAATTAAGAATTAATATATCTTTTGATTGGTAAATATTAGGACCTTTATATTTCACAAATGCAATCCTTATGGCAAGACCTTTCTACAAATACCATAAATTTTGACCTAGTGACCTTAACCTAGATATTTGACCTACTTTTGAAAAAAAGATAAGATTCGCAATATCTTTTGATTGGTAAGTGATAGGGCTTTGATATCTCACATGTGTATTCCTTGTGGCAAGACCTTTCTACACATACGATAATTTTTTAACCTTGTGACCTTGACCTAGATATTTGACCTACTTTTGAACAAAAGATAAGATTCGCTTTATCTTTTTATTGATAAGTGATAGGGCTTTGATATTTCACATGTGTATTCATTGTGGCAAGACCTTTCTACACATACCAATTACCATACCTTTTTACCTATTGACCTTGACCTACATATTTGACCTACTTTTCAAAATAATTAAGATTGTATATATCTTTTGATTGGTAAGTGATAGGGCTTTGGTATTTCACATGTGTATTCCTTGTGACAAGACCCTTCTACACAGGCCATGAAATTTGACCTTGTGACATTGACCTAGATATTTGACCTACTTTTCAAGAAAAGTAAAATTGGCTATATCTTTTGATTGGTAGGTGATAGGGCTTTGATATTTAACATGTATTTTCCTTGTAACAATGCCTTTCTACACATACCGTCATTTTTTGCCTTTTGACCTTGACCTAGCTATGTGACCTTCTTTTCTCAGTAATTAAGGTTGTATATATATATTTAATTGGTAGGTGATAGGTCTTTAATATTTCTTATGATGAGACCTTTTTGTTACCAGTAGTTATGTAGTGACGTTGACCTAGATGATTGACACTCTTTTCTGAAAATTTGAGAATGACCATATCTTTTAATTTGTAATTAAGAGGTCTGATATTTCAGATGAATTTCATTTGACAAAACGTTTCTACTGATACCAATGATTTTGATCCACTTTCTAGAATAATAAACCGCTTCGCAGGCGACACAAGCATTCCTTGGATTGCTATTTTTAGTTTATGTACTAACTAGAAAAAGACCCGCGCAAGCTCAGGAAAGCTTGACATAGAGATGTTGAAATACATTGTATTTAGATACGTTATGTATTACTCTAGTATGCAGTCTATGGCCAAAGGTAGATTTATATTGTTTGGCACTGATATTTTAAATAAATTAACCGTATATATTTGAAATAATAAATAATCAATTACGGCCATCTAATATTTAAGTTTAATAAACAAACAAAATTTACGACTGACAAAGGCTATTGATATTTTTATATATATTTTTGAATTGTAAAATGGTTAAAATCGTATTTAATAATTGATTAGGTTTCCGAAGTGAATTTAAGAAATTTTGAAGTCAACGAAATTGACTTAAAAGTTCAGTCTACTTTTAAAAAATGAAAGGTTACTTAAAAGTTAAATCAACTTTTAAGTAAACGAAGTCACTTTCCGAAGGGAAAGTAGTCACAAACGCTTTCTTTCGTTACGATATGATATAAACGTAAGGAATATAACCTTTTAACACATTACTTGCATTCAAAAGAGTAAAAAAAATATAAGAAAATGTCCACATCTGAGTTTGACATTGATTCAATAAAAACGTCATTGGAAAAATTAGCATGGGAAAATGCATAGCGTATTAAAGGAAGGAGCAACAACAGCAACATCCCAAAAGACCCACTGTAAAACACAAAGAAGACACGCAAAGAAAGAGACGCAGTGGTACAAGGAACGTCAAAACACACAAAAATATAAAACACAAATGACTACACATAAATCAACGAAAACATAAACAAACGATGCCGACTTAGGACGACCATCTGCCACGTCAGTAGCAGACGTTGTCGATATCCTGGATTACGTGCGCACAACCCTCCCACTTTTCCGATTACCCAGAGGTCTCGAAGAACGTACAATTGTGGTGTAAAACAACCTCCTCACAGTCAAATGACCACAAACAAACAAGACCGCAAAACACAGATGCCCAAGCAACACAGATTAATATGTAAATTGATATAAAAAGAGGACATGCGTAATACAATATGTGCTCTGCCGGCTGTAGCGAGCTCATGTATGTTATCACCCGAGGAGTCCGCCTGATATTCAGAGAGGACAGGTGGTCGGAGCCCTGTCTTCTCTAAAGAGGTTTGGACAGGGTCCATCATGGAGTCCCGTCGTCATAGTCAGTCAGATTGCAAGTATTAAAGATGCGCTGGTACAAGACTGTATATAGATTGGTCAGGTACCAAGCCCAGTGTCCGTTTGCTGAAATTAGGATCATATGCACGGTATAAAAGGCATTCTGACGCATTTTTTGTGGTAATTCTGTCTAACTTTGATCCTTCTTATTTTGTTGATCATGTCACCATAAAATGCAGGCTGCAAAATACCCAAATTAATATACTCTATTGCTTGTATGGGTCCGAATTTAAAAGTAGTTGACAATAATTTTTGTACAATTTCAAGAATGTCTTTACATGTTTGTGAAAGCGAAAACCTTGACCTAAAAGTTTATTGGTTATTTGTAAATATCTTTTATGAAAATCATAAACATCAGTACATGCTCTAGCATACCAGATGAGCTGCGAAATGTAGATACCATAAGACGGTAATCTAGGAACATCACCGTCAAGCCAGGGAAAATTTACTATGTTGAATTCAAAGTCATCTCGTTTGTCATACACACTTGTATGAATCTCTCCATTAACAATTTTGATATTCAGATCCAAAAATGGTGTTTCTGTGTTTGTAACGTTCGCTTGTTTAGAGTCAATTCCTGTGGATAAATAACATTTTCATTCTTTTCAAAAACAGGATTGTAGATAGTAAGAATATCATCCAGGTACCTAGAAATAGCCAAGTTCTGTCAATTTTGGTTGGTCGCTTCTTCAAACGCATTTGAAATTTTCTGTTTACAAAAATGTCTAAAACGTGGGTCCTGTAGCATCATATCCCAGCCATTTTGCTATGTCTCTTGGTATATCTAGGACATAATTTTCACAGATTTTGGTCATATTACATTGTTCAAATTAAGGATCACTGACGAGGGTTAATTACACGAAACGTGCATGTCTGGTCCATGCTGTAAATTTATGTGCTCTAAAATGCTAATGAATTTGAATGCATTAATCATTTGTACCACTTGGTGAGTGTCACTGCTGGTTAGTCTTCTCTGTACTTTTCTTTCTTTTTTTTTATGCTTGTCTACTCCAAGTTTTCGTATTTGAGTTTTGTTTTGCTTTCTGTGAGTGCTACAACCTAGTCGTCTTGGAGATAACATCTTTTATCTTTTTTTCTAAAATCTGGAGTTGGCATTTGCGTTGTAAAATGTTCGCGTTTTACATGTGCAAAATTGTACTATAATTGCAAGCACGTTGCGTTTATTTTGTTTATATATAAGATGGACCGGAGAATATAACACTGACTCAGAATGGAAATGTCAACGTAGAGAATGGATCATCATTAGTTCTCACAGTCAATGCTGATTGTAACCCGTCATGCAGCTACAGATTGGAGCGTGGGTCGAGATATGTAACTGACAATAATAAATATCCTTCAAATGTTTCAAAGGCTACCGAAGGCGAATGGGAATGGCATATCATTTACAATAGTTACACTACTCTGCATAGAAAATTCAACGTTTATGTATGGGGTAAGTCTCTTATATTACATTATTTGTTGTGTTCTATTAAAACACAATGAATAAATGCTGAAAAATAAAGACTTTCAATTTGTTACTTCTTTTACAAGAGACAAAAGTGGGAACATTGCTCATATGGTAACTCTGGAATTCCTAAGAAAGGAAATAAAGTTAAATTATTCTTAAAACGTATCTGTAACAATGGTACATAACATACATGTTCTTTCGTATGTAAATGAGTTAAAGATGATCCTGACGATAATCTCAACAGCACTCACAATAGAGCACGAAATTAAACATCGACGGACCCCTAGCAAGCTAGAGGTGGGACCAGGTGCCCGGGAGGAGTAAGCATCCCCTGTTGGCTAGCCGCACCCGCCGTCGATGTTTATGAAGCATGGAAATGAAAACATATAAAATTTATGCACTGTCTGACGTAATGTCTATATAGAAAGTGCTATGGCGACAATGTCAGGGAAGTATATTCAAAACACTTACTGTCAAACCCCTCGCGGGGAACTTTTTTACGAGCTCCACACGGCAAAGGGCATAAGTGTGACACAAATGAGTTAAAGAAGATCCTGACGATAATCTCAACAGCACTCACAATAGAGCACGAAATTAAACATCAACGGACCCCTAGCAAGCTAGAGGTGGGACCAGGTGCCCGGGAGGAGTAAGCATCCCCTGTTGGCTAGCCGCACCCGCCGTCGATGTTTATGAAGCATGGAAATGAAAACATATAAAATTTATGCACTGTCTGACGTAATGTCTATATAGAAAGTGCTATGGCGACAATGTCAGGGAAGTATATTCAAAACACTTACTGTCAAATCACATCATCTCAGTACAATTTGAACAGGAATATATTAAGGAAATATAGATCATAGGCGTTTATCTTTACAGAGCCTCATCACCTTATACCGAGTGATTTGTTGTACACCATTGACACCACCAAATGTGACGCTAATAGCATTGGTCCAATACGGTTCATAGGAATTTGCAATCCAAACTGTACATACATCTGGTACAAGGATGGTGTTCCATTCTCCCTTGGTAACACTCTTCTTCTGAACAACGTAAACAGGAACGACAGTGGAGAATATTATTGTGTGGGCTTCAATCAACAGTATAATGTAACATCACACTCTATAACTATCAATTCAACAGGTAATGAATATTTTAAATAGTCAAGTTAAATTTTATCATATATGTAACTTATAAAAGAAGGGGAGGGGGTATCCAACCAAACTCCTTTGCTGTATCAACAGCAAAACACCAAATTACCCGATGTGAAACCACAAAAATGAGCACTGCGAGAGACGAAAAAGGGACATACGACATAGAACATGATACACAAAAGATTACACATAAACCAATCGAGACCAGTTCCGGGTTAGGACAAAGATTTGCTACGCAAGTAGCAAATGGTGTAGTTATCCGAGTTGCGTGCGCACAACCCTTCCACTTTCCCGGTTACATAAAGGTCACAAAGAACGCGCTATTAAAGTGTAAAACAACCTGCTAAATGTAACATGACCACCTCAACAAGACAGCAAAGGGCAGGGGCCCAAACAACACAGATGAATATGTAAATGGATATACAGTCTTTGCTCTTCCGGCTGTAGCGAGCTTATGCATGTTATCACCCGAAGAGCCCGACGACATACAGATAGGACAGGTGGGCGCTGCCCTCTTTTCTCTAAAGAGGTTTGAACAGGGCCTTTCATGGATTCAGAGTCAGTCAGAGAGCAAGTCTAAACGATTATAGATTGGTAAAGTACCATGCCTAGAGTCCATCTGGTGACATTAGGGTCATACCCACGGTATAAAAGGCGTATGATGATTCTGACGCATTGTCGAGGGTAATGTTGTCTACCTTTGATCCTTCTTATCTTGTTTATCATATCACCTTAAAAGGCATATTGTTTGATACCCAATGTACTACATGTATACTCTGCTGCTTGTATAGATCCAAATTATAAAAGAAGCTGACTGTAATTTCTGTAAAATTTACAGAAAGTCTTAACTAGTTTGCCTATAGTGTTTTGGTAATTTGTAAATTTCTACTATAAAAATCCAAAATATAAGTTCATTCTCCAACGTACCGGACTAGCTGTGATATTTAAATGCCGTATGACTGTGGTCTTGGAACATAACCTTCAAGCCAGTGGAAATGTTCTGTGTTGAATCCAAAGTCATATTTTTGTCATATCCACTTGTATTAATTCGTTTACATCCGAAATTCTTTTTCGCAAGTGTATAAAAATAAATCTGCAATAAGAGGCGCACAGATAGTACCCATAGGAATCCCTTCGACCTTGATCCTCACCAAATTTAACAAAAAAGTTGTCCAAGAGGAACGACAGGACATTTTGCCGATAATATGTACCACTTCTAGTCTGTTCAGGAAAAGAAACCATTTGATTCAGATGACAAATGTAAGTCCTCCGCTTTTGATCAGAATGAGTTAAAGAAGATCTTGACGATAATATCAACAGCACTCACAATAGAGCACCAAGTTCAGCATCCACGGACCCCTAACAAGCTAGAGGTGGGACCAGGTGCCCAGGAGGAGTAAGCAACCCCTGTTTGGCTAGCCGCACCCGCGTCAATGTTCATACACGAAAATGAAAACATTATCTAAAATACATGCACTGTCTGAGGTTATATCTATATAAAAAGTGCTATAGCGAATATGTCAAGGAAAACCACTTACTGTCAAACCCCTCGCGGGGAACTTTTTTACGAGCTCCACAAGGCAAAGGGCATAAGTGTGACACAAATGAGCCAGAGACGACCCTCAAGATTCAGAATACCATAAAAGAGTATTCAAGAGTTTTATTATCTTATCGTGAATTGTGAATTTAATTGGCACATTTGTGGATAGTATTACTAAAAATAATAGTTGTCTCGAGTTTATTTGCTAATACTGTGTATGAGTTAGGTACTTCTTTGATGTTTATTATATTTATTAAAAATGTCGATTTTAAATGAGTTAAAGAAGATTCTGACAACAATTTCAACAGCACTCACAATAGAGCACCTCATTGAGCATCGACGGACAACTAGCAATATTTGACGTCAAATTCATTAGCATCATTTTGGAGAAGATAAATTTACAGCATGGACCAGACATGCACGTTTCGGATAATAAACCCTCGTTAGTTATCCTCAATATAAACAATGTAATATGACCAAAATCTGTTAAACTGATGTCCTAAATATACCGAAAGACATAGCAAAATAGCTGGGATATGATGCTACAAGACTCAGGTTTTAGAAATTTGAAAAGATTTTGTAAACAGAAATTTTCAAATGCGTTTGAAGAAACGACAAACCGAAATTGATCGAACTTGGCTACATGTGCCCTCGGGGACTCTTGGTCCACCAGCAGTGACACTCACCAAGTGGTACAAATATTTAACGTCTTCAAATTCATAAGCATCATTTTAGAGCAGATAAATTTACAGCATGGACCAGACATGCACGTTTCGGGTAATAAACCATCGTCAGTGATCCTCATCTAAACAATGTAATATGACCAAAATCTGTAAAACTTATGTCCTAAATATACCGAAAGACATAGCAAAATTGCTGGAATATGATGCTACAGGACCAAGGTTTTAGAAATTTGAAAAGATTTTGTAAACTTAATTTTTCAAATGCGTTTGAAGAAACGGCCAACCGAAATTGATCGAACTTGGCTACATGTGCCCTCGGGGACTCTTGGTCCACCAGCAGTGACACTCGCCAAGCTAGAGGTGGGACCAGGTGCCCGGGAGGAGTAAGCATCAGAGTCAGCAGTTAGTTAGATTAATTAAGATAGAAAACAAAACTTACACTGTCCAAATCTTGAATATGATAGATATATCGTTGAACCATTTATACGTAGTTACAGATAGCTCTTTGGTTTAGGGCTCCGAAGAAAGTGTCACCTATTCAACAGTGAAACAAGAGCCCCAGGGGGCACAACGCTCACCTGATACCCATGCAAGCTCTAATTGACATACTGACATTGAATACTGATAGTGCCAGTACCAGGATTTTAGCCCAAAACCTTTCTGAAAAAGATTTTAGCCCGATGCAGAGAAGATGTTTTTTTCTGACAACCTTTAAAAGTACAAAAAAGAAAAAAATAGTCACATTTCAAAACAATAACTTTTTTACTGATTTGCCCAGCTAGTATAGTTCAATTATGCAACATCAAAAATAAAATCATATTGTAAAATTCCACATTAATGTGCAGCAGAAAAAGAATAAAACAATGAAATGATTTCATAAATTAAGTTTATCTAAAATTGAACACAAACCTTTCATTATTGATAGCTAGCATGCCAGAAGTTATAAAGCCTGTGTTTGTGAAACGAGAATGCTCTCGGCGGCATCTTTGTTAGTATAAACGCCATTTTCTGTTAAGTATGTGAGAGGTCAGGGTCAGCGTAATATTGGTATCAATGGAAAGATCTTGTCACAAGGAATACATATGTAAAATATGAAAGCCCTATCACTAACCATTCAAAAGTTATGCCCAATGTTAAAGTTTTTGAAAAGTATGTCAAAGGTCAAGGTTATGGTCACGAGGTCAAAAATTTTGGTATCAATGGAAAGGTATTGTCACAAGGAATACACATGTGAAATATGAAACCCCTAACACCAGCTTCTATTCAAAAGTTATGCCCAATGTTAAAGTTTTTCGGAAAACAGACAGACAGACAGACAGACAGGCCAAAAACTATATGTTCCCGAATCTTTTATTCCAGAGACATAAAAAACAAAGATTTTTCGGTTTTGCCTTTATTCATCTTAAAGTATACTGAAATCTATGAATGCTTTTGAATAGTATTGATTTCATCTCAAATACATGAAACGTACAGTTAAATTCGTTTTAATCCAATATTTATCAATGAAAATGAGTTATGCAGAAATTGGGCCAATTTGTTTTCCAAAAAGCAGTGTATGGTGTATCAAACCTCATGACCCAGTGAAGCCACTTGAACGAATAATTTTCAGTAAATATGCTGAAATGCGGCGCTTCTTGCCTAGGCATATTTCAACAGGCGAGAAGGAGCGTCGCATTTCAGCATACGCTGTTCAACAACTCAAGTGGTTTCGCTAGGTTTCGCAGTTTGAAACAAATGAAAAGGCCAATGAAATTGTTAAGCTTGTCCAACTAGCAGACCTACGACGTCGTTATTTACTGTTAACTTATTGTTTTACCTCATCTTAGGTCTGTTACACGGACAAATTGTTAGCGAAGAGAGTTCATGAAATGTATCGGTTGCATCGGATTTGCCGACAAAAAGTTATTTGGTCCGATAAAAACTCATGTTGTATCTATTATTTGAGCAGATAAAAATCCCCAAATGTCTTAGCACAGGAACCTGTCGTTTTTGGAGAGAAAATTTTTTATCATTCACAACCTCAGGCCTCCGTGTTCTTCTCAGAAATATTATACATACAAGATGTCGAACAGTGGCTTAAGGTTGTGAATAATAATTTATTTTCTCTATTAAAACAACAGCTTCCTGTGGTCCAACATTTCATTGGAAGATTTCAGGAACTCTGAACTGAATTATTTATTTTCAAGAATTTTAAATATGAAATGTCCTACGAATGTTCGAAATCCAGAGGAAGAGATTACTCATTAGACGTTTCTTCAAGAAATCAGTCCGTAAATTACTACATCTAAGAGAGTCCAAGACAAAGGAAATTCGAGCAAACTTTATACATGATAATACAGGAACCTGTCGTTCTATTTCAGGAAATAAATTATTTTCCTACCTCACGACTCTGTTATTGGGTTTAGTACCCGAAACGTGCATGTCTGGTCCATGCTGTAAATTTATCAGGTTTTAAATTATGCTCTCGAGTTAAAAGACGTTTAACATTCTAATAAATTAAAAGTACAGGAAAGAAACAAAATCGATGTTGATTTTTTTTTTCGATTTTCCCAACATCATGTAAGTCCACCAACATATCGTGTACATGGGACAAGACGAACGAATCGTGACTTCCAACACTTAAAAGGATATATGATCTTCTAAAAACAACAATCATTACTTACCATAACAGCGGCAAATAGATGCTACAGCTCCTTTTTCGTGGACAACATAACGTTTTCTCTTGTAAACATTATTTTCGTCAACGCCATGTTACTTCTATATCCGAATATGCAAATTATATGATTCAGAGCTGAATACATAGCCTATTTGCCATTGGTCAAGAAAGTAATTTACTTTTTTCTACTTTTAAATGATCAATGATAATTCATAAACTAAATAAACCTATCTTTCGAATTCACTAAATTTCAATCATGGCATCGTCCTTTTCCACCTTTACTCGGTAAACACAAGGAAGAGCGCGTTCAAGGGCAGATCACTCTAATTCTGTCAAGGAAATATGGCGGGAAATTCAAAATGTCTAAAAACGTGTAGATGTGTAAAATTGAAGAAATCGTTTAGTAACAGTTTTTTTCTTTGCCTTTTTTTTATAAGAATAACAGAGTCGTGTGGTAGTGAACAATATTTTATTTTCTCGAATAAAGCGACAGGCTCCTGTGATGATACCAAGTATATGCAAGTATTCCAAGTACATGAATGATAACCATTATGAAAGTGCTCCAAGCATAATGCACATTAAATAAAAATCTATTCCATTTGCACTGTATCTCCTGAAATGTATCGCAGTACTAAAGGGTTGTGGAGGAATAGAACCGATCAAATCTAAAGTACGGCGACTTTATTTACAGTTACAGGTATTCTCTAAGTCGGCGTGATGTCACACAAAGGTTCAATTAGAGATAAGCACAGAAGAGTTCCGAAAATAGTTGGGGGATGAACTCGGTGTTTATCATAGAGCATCGCGTATGGAAATTGCTTTATATCTAGAATCTAACGTTTATATCAAGAATAAAACTACTTGAATTCATTGAAGGAACCATTGATGAATTAGCTCTTAGCTCCTCAAACCCCAATATGAAACGAGATTTGAAGAAGGAACAAACAAAATCAAGGATTTTTCATAGGGCACACTGAAAAATATAGAGGCACTTCCCCCTGTAAACATGGCGGAAATTTGGTCATGTGACCAGTCCGACTTCAAGAATCACAGCACTAACTGGGAAATCCCCTTCGGGTGCACGGCAAAACATAACCGCTATTGAAATCTTGTTCCCGACTTTAAAACTAAAATTGTAAATAAGTATAAAGAATTTAAATAATTGAATCATATCATATGAAAGGTCAATCAATAAGAAATTGAAACATGGGTCACTTGTTGAATTATCAGAAGTCACCGAAATCAAGCTAAATGATTAATCATACAAAGAATGTTATTTTTCCTGTTGTTACACCTGTAACATTGGGCATGGAAAACATACATTATACCTATGTACAATCTTAAAAAATATTCCTTAAAAATCCAAAAGTGGATATCTTGACAAAATTCTTTCACTTGTAGGGTACCATGCATGAGTACCTCATACCTACAAAATGTCATGACAATCTGAAGAGTGGTTATAGAAAAGAAGCAGAAAATGTATGAAAATCACCCCCACTTCCTTTTAACATAAAAAAATTCATAAAAAACCAAAATAATAAAATTTAAGCATAAAGTAACTTAAATATGATAAGTATGCAGTAAATCAGTGTGTAAAATTATACACTTATTGAGTTATTTAAAGAAATAGTGCAAAAATGTGCATTTCTGACTAAGTCCGAAAAGACATCAAAAACGCGTCAAAAATTTGACTTCGAAGTGGAACCAAAAATAACAACACTTCTTAAGACATCTCTCTAGATCATCCTGATGCTTTCGGTTTGTCGATACATGCTTCTGTTCTGAAGAAGAAGTTTGTCAAAGGAGGGTACCCCCCATGACCTACTTTTCACTGTTTTGGTGCCACTGTTGACGGATCCGGACGAAAAACAACAACACTTGTAGAGGACCATAAGTACTTCATACCTACCAAGTTTCATCAAAATCACTTCGGCCGTTCTGGAGAAGAAGTTTGAAATGTGAAAAGTTTACGCGACGGACGACAGTCGACAGACGCAACATTATGACAATAGCTCATTTGAGCCATTGGCTCATGTGAGCTAAAAAGGGGAAAAATGTTGTTGGGGTCCCGCCGGGGTTTGAAGCCATTCCCCGTGGGTCCATTGGACATGGAAACATACATTATACCTATTTACAGTCTTAAAAAATATTCCTTAAAAATCCAAAAGTGGATATTTTGACAAAATTCTTTCATTTGTAGGGTACCATGCATGAGTACCTCATACCTACAAAATGTCATGACAATCTGAAGAGTGGTTACAGAAAAGAAGCAGAAAATGTATGAAAATCAACCCCCCTTCCTTTTTACATGCTTCGGTTCTGAAGAAGAAGTTTGTCAAAGGAGGGTACCCTCCGTGACCTACTTTTGGCTGTGGTGGCACCACCTGTTGATGGATCCGGACGAAAAACAACAACACTTGTAGAGGACCATGAGAACTTCATACCTACCAAGTTTCATCAAAATCACTTCGGCCGTTCTGGAGAAGAAGTTTGAAATGTGAAAAGTTTACGACGACGGACGACGACGGACGACGGACGACAGACGCAACACTATGACAATAGCTCACTTGAGCCATTGGCTCATGTGAGCTAAAAACCAAGATACTCAAAACCCCATACATGTTTATTTCGGGGTTTATAACTGTTCCAATAGAAAGTATAATGAATTTGCCTTTTAAATTGAACTACTAATGGGTATTCTTTAATATTTATGTATCATTATTATTGTCAATTTTTTCTACACATGCGGGCAGGGGACGCTGGCTGTCCCAGGGTACATTGTCTTACTTCGGAATATTGCTTATACCGGGGTTCGCAACTACCAATGGAATTCTAATGTTTTTGCTTTATCTTCTCGACTTTTAGACCGTGTATCTAAGTTTCAGTATTTCGGATATACTTTTTAAAAAACAATGCAATCGTTAATAATGTATTTGACTATAGGACTGTATTTTTACAAGTGCACATAGAAATGAATTGTTCAATGAGACGTAATAATTTATTTTTTGCAGATAAAAAACTTGATTGTGGTTATGAAATTGTATTTGAAATGGTCTTGTAAATTGGTTTTAAATTGGTATTACTTTAGAATCATCCGCTATAATAAAAATAAAGTTTAGCATTGTCTAATGTTTTGAGATAAGAATTAAACATTTATCAAAGAATGAAGTAGTGTCCTCCGTATGGAAGTTTAATATAATAAATAACAATGAACACTCTATATCCACAAATTTTCGGCCACTCGGCCTTCATTAAGTTGAAAAGCACGAATATTTCACGCTAGCACGAATTCTTGCTTTTCCACTTGATAAAAGCCGAGTGGCCGAAAATTTGTGGATATAGAGTGTTCATTGTTATTTATTAAACATTTATCTTTTTGAATTCCCCTTGTTAGATGTTCAATTCTTAAATTTACACATTCTTTTTTCAGCAGAAGAAGACTGGAATTTCAGTGAATACCGAGTTAAAGAAGGCGACGGCTTTGGTCCATTTAATTGCACTGCCTCAATGAACTCATCTGTGAAATGGAAGACACCAAGAGGGACTGTGCATACCAATACTTTACTAATAGAAAACGTCACGTCAAGTGATTTTGGACACTATATATGCATACGAAATTATGAGAGAGGGAATGAATGCAATCGTATATCCCTTTTACCGGAGTCTTCGAGTAACTGGGGTAAGAAATGAAAATGAATAATTCAGTGAAAGCAAAAGTCATAATGAATTTATATACACTTTATCATAAGCATTATCAACAAAATATAAAAATTTTCTCTAAAGCAGATTCATCGTACATTTATAGCTTGTAAAAATATTTCCAAATCGATATGTAAATTGCCTATTGTTTAAGGAACACACCTTCTGAAACAGGTATTGTGTACACTGATATTTCAATTTCTTATACTTTTCTAAATTTGGTACGCTTTTTCGACATAGTAACTTTCATACATTTTTGCCATATTTCATTGTTTTGATTTGAGGATCACTGACGAGGGTTAAGTACCCGAAACGTGCATGTCTGGTTCATGCTGCCAATTTATCTGTTCTTAGATGATGTTTTTCTAATTGAAGACGTTTAACATGATATGTTAAGATACGTATTTTTGAAAAATGATACGTGTTAGCATACTCAATAAGTTTGAAATATATTGGGCTATCACTTTTCACTTATTTTTCAGAAGGAACTTGTACTAGTTATCTAAGGAATCATGCTGACAGAAATGCTTCAAATTACAGTATCTGTAAGTATAACAGAATGATAATTGTCGTGTATCTTTATCCAATGGTCCGAGTAACACTTTGAATTCAAAATCTTTAAGGAAATTTAGATATTTTATAATTTATCTAAAAACCTAAAATAACAAATCTTTGAGATTTTGTAGATTTTTAAACTAAAATTTGAAATGATTTGAATTATTGGAATTTGAGATATTTGTGTAAAAATCTTAACTTTCAAATATTAATGAATTAAAGAAGATCCTGACAATTATATCAACAACACTTACAATAAAGTACAAGATTGAGCATCGACGGACGCCTAGCTAGCTAGAGGTGGACCATGTGCCTGGGAGGAATAAGCATATCCTGTTTTGCTAGCCGCACCCGCCGTTTAACATATTTCATGTTTTGTATACAGTTTATAGATGATGTGTATTTGTTATTGCAAAGGTATACACATAATAGATTATTGTAATTTCTTACATTTCTCTTTTTTTTAATTGTAGATACAAATCACGATTCATTTAAGTTGGTTACCAGAAAAGAAGGTGAAACGTTTTCCGCCACGTGCTTTGCCGACTGTTATCCAGCATGTCGATGGTATCGTTGGTACTATCCTGGAGGAATAAGCGATACCCAAACTCTGACTTTTAATAATGTTAACTCATCATTACGATATGATGTAGGAGGCGAGGTGTACTGTGTAGCTTGGAATGACTGTCAGTGGCCACATAGTTCTCGAGGAATAGAACTTAATGTAGAATGTGAGTCTATATCTTGTCTTTAATTATCTTTAATCTTAATGGTCTCTTTGATTGACAAGAAAGGCGGGATCCCCAAGACACTATGTTGTAGCATCTAAAGCAAAACACGAAAAGCAAAACGTTTCTCTCCTGATTATGGCGTTTTTTTTTCTTGTTTCTCTAAAAAATCGTTATAATACGCAACTGTCGAACTAAGCATTGAGGAAGATCTTTGGTCGTTTTGGGATCTTATAAAAACATATGCGATCCCTCTTTCCGTATTGACATTGTGAATTGCGATTAAAATGCTGTCTACATCACCAAAGAAGACATCTTTACATACTGTATCTGATATGTACATCAATGACAAATATCGATAATGACCATATCATTGTATACAGCACTTCCACATGAATAGAAGCGAACTCCCGATATGGGAGTGAGACAAGGTGCCCAGCAAGAGTCAGCATCACCTGCTTCCATGCAATACCTGCCGCTTCAATGCGGTGGAATTGTCACATCCGGTTATTTCCATTTCGGAAGATATAGAGTATAATCTTTGGTTTGATGGTTCAGATGGTCTATGACAGAATATCATCCACCATTATGGAGAGTGGGACACCATAGTGTATGACGAGTTCCCCAATATCGACCGTAGAACTTCCTCAGTGACGATGTTAGTCGGTCACAAACGTATCCCTGACTGAGTTGCTTATCTGAAAGACGACTAGCTCTCAGAACAAAATCTTTATATTTGGTACTTGCTCTGGCATAGCGTATCAACTGAGAAATGAACACGCCATAAGCTGGCGATGACGGAATGTTTCTACTCAGAAAAGGAAAATTAATTTTAAATCGTCCAAACTCATTAAGGTATCCGTTGTACAATTGAGTCATTTTACATAGCGTTTTAATCATCTCCATTGTAAAGTATGGTTAATTTATGCCTGGTAAAGTACTATAAAGTATATATTTTCTGAAAGGTAATGATGTCCTAAGTTCGGATATAAGACTCCCAGGTCTTAAACATCAAAGGGAAAAAACTCTTGTACAACTTTTGACTTTTGCATATGCTATATAGAGAAAATAGACAATTCAAATGCTTCATCAGTTTTTCCCCTTTGTTTTTCTGGCCCAAGAATTATCATTTCTAAGCAGTGGGCTTTATAACCTTTTAGAAAATATGTAGTTTATAGTACCTTACCAGGCATGGAAAAATCGAGAGGGGAATTCTTACATTTGAACATCTGAATCAAAGGGTTACTTTTCCGCTACAGAATACAAATCATGGACTCGTAGTGACCTTTGTATTGCCTTGTCCTTCCTCTTGGACAACATCTATTTGTCAGATTTGGTGATAATCTCCACAAGCAGGTTGTGGGATTGCTATGGGTAATGATTGTGCGCCTCTTGTTGCAGATTTATTTTTATACACATATCTTCAAAAGCAAAGAAAACACGATGATGTGAATTTTTTATTGGTACTTCTAGGTACCTGGATGATATTCTTACTATAGACAATCCTGTTTTTGAAAAGTATAAATATGATATTTATCAACAAGAATTGACTCTAAACCAGGCAAACGTTACAAACACAGAAACACCCTTTTAAGACCTAAATATCAAAATTGTTAATTGAGAGATTCATTCAAGTGTGTATGACAAAAGAGATGATTTTGGATTTTGAAACCTCTGGGTAATCGAAGATGTAAGAGGGTTGTGCACACGTAATCAAGGATAGTCACACCATCTGCTACAAACGTGGCAGGCGGCCGTCCTAAGTCGGCACCGATTCCCCATTGGTCTCGTTGGTTTATGTGCAGTCAGTTGTGTTTGATGTTTCTCCGTGATTTGGCGTTCCATGTACCATTTGCTTCTCTCTCTCTGTCTTCTTTGTGTTTTACAGTGGTTGTTTTGGGAATTTGCTGTTGGTGCTGCAACTAGGTGTTGTTGGAGATTCCCTCCTTTCTTTTATCTTTATTTTTATATTTACCAAGATAAATACCCTCTGTTTTATCTATATTCAATCTTAAACCAGACAGTCTACCAAATTCTTCAATAATTTAGAGTGCTTTTTGGATATCTGAAAACTTTAAGAAAAGAGTAATGTCATCCACGAGCTGCGATATTTTCATTCTGAATTTTTTTATACGTATTTCTTTAATTGGTCTGTCATTTCGAATTTTGCAAGCTATAATTTCAGCTGCTATTATGAATAAAAGGCAGGAAAAGGGACACCCTTGTTATATTCTTCTTTATATCTTGTATGTTTCTGATAACCAATTATTGTTTTTACACATCCTAGAATATTATTATATGAAGTAAGGGTGCAATGAATAAAAGAATCCCCAAAGCCAAATTTCTTCAGCGCCTGTGTCATGAAATTCCACTCAATAGTATCAAAAGCCTTAGAAATATCTAGAAATAAACTAAAACATGAATCGATAGACAATATTTCGGAGTAGTCTATTATAGGTCGAACTCCAAGGTCAAGGTCACAAGGTAAAATTCTTTTGTATTCATGGAAAGGTCATGTCATAGTCTAGGTACCATTCATGAAACCCAAAAACTTCTTACGCACAAAATGTTTTTGCATGAAAGTGTTGTCAATACCCTCTTATTTGATAATCCGGCGGATGCCACTCTGGCATCCTTGGGCATTTCGAAATTTTGGGGTAAAATGGTATTTTCGAAGAAAAACCATTGAAAATAGGAAAAATTCAAATACTTTTTCCATGCTGCAGCTAGATCAACAAAATTGGTTCCAAAAGAACGACATTTTAATTGTATTTAAGTATCAAGCTCAATTTACCAATATACTTGTCAATAAAATGGGGAAAACTATGGATTTTCGATGAAAAATCGTTGAAAATTGGGAAAAAACAATATCTTTTTTAATCTGTAGCTAAATAAACAATTTTGGTACCAAACGCGCAAAAGATTTTTGCCTATCATTTTAAATAATAAAGAAGTCAGATTCGCAATTTGCTGGTACGAAAAATTGGGAAAAACAACTTTTGGATGTAAAAACGCTGAAAATGTGCAAAATGCAATGAACCTTTTCAAACTGTAGTTCGTATGAGGTACAGCAATTATGGTACCAAAATAATTTTTTTTATTGTCTTTAAGACTGAATTCGTATTAAGCAACTTGCCCATAAATAAAGTGAGAGAAGACCAATGAGGGAGAAAACTTTGATTTTTGAAAGGTATTTTCCATAAAAAGTTGGGAATTTGAAAAATGCAAAACGTCAACACTTTTCTTAAACAATTTACTGGTACATGGAGTCTTGTAGCGAGCTTTTGAAAGACGTGGGTGAAATTAGAGACATTGTGCAAAAGAAAGCGGCCACTGTCTATGATACATAACGTGCATGTCTGGTCCACGCTGTTAAACAATCTGCTTTTAATAGCAATTCTCTGTAAGGACCAAAATGATTTCAATAGCACGTGGAAATAGCATGTCTCCAATTTTGGAGACTTTTGATATGGAAGGTGTAAATGATGTACTGAGACAAAAATAAACTTCCTTTTTACAAATTAAGTTTTCTTTGCCATGGAAACCATGTTTGAAATTTTACGCATCAGTAGAATACTTGTTACATGTCATTTTCAGAAGGCTCGTTTCCATGGTAACAGCTATTATAGTCAACTGAAATTTCCTTAATTTTCTCTTTATATCTTTCATTATATAAATACTACACAAGAAGTATGCTTCCGCCCGCTATTCTTTTTGTCAGTATGCCCAAAATGTAGGCAAAAAGCTGTTTTGAAGAGGCCCTTTTTAAGACCGAAAAAGCTCCTAATTTAGCATGATTTTGCTCAATTTTAAGGGCAAATTATCTGAAATGTCAGGCTAACTTGATTTCTACTGCCAATTATATAAATTGCCAAGTTTAATCCACGATCTTTAAGAAAATATTTAAATTTGAGTGGGACCTCTTCACAATTTTATTCAAAAGGGTATAAAAAATGATTACGATGGTGACATTCTGTTCAGTGCTATTACACAAAGAGTAATTTACTGGTAAATATTTATCTGTCCGTTATATTTTTTTAAGCAATTTTTTATCAGTGCATATAAAAGAGCATTATCGATTAAAAATGACCTTAAAAGTTTTCAAGGTCACAGGACCCAATGTCAAGGTCATCTTGAATGCAATTCACAAAATTTGACAAAAAAATTATGTGATTTTTAAAAAGTATGAGAGGCAGTAACTCATATACCATGTGGTATTGGGTAAAACAAACACATACATAGTGATTTTGGATATATCCCCTACTTATTGACCAAAGTTGCAAAAATCTCAAAATCCTCGACATCATCGATTTGTAGCTAATATTTCATGCATAAATATAAAAAAATGTCAGAGTATCATGATTTTTGTCTGGGGCTTATATTTTTACGAGAAATGTTCTGAACTAAAAATTGTCATGTTTTTCCACCTATCGGTCCTAATTTTAGAAAGAAGTATTTTGGATACAAATATATGACAGCCAAGCCTAAAATAAATAACAATAAATAACAACAAAAATGCAAATTTTATTGAGATTGGAACCTATATTTTGAATTGACCTTGAACTTAGAGTCAATGACCTTGACAAATTTTGGAAGTGCTCAAATAAAGAATTATTTCGTCTGTTGTCCCTACATGAAGCTTAAGAAATATAAAATACAAAAAAATGTATCTTAACCATGATAACAATCAATTTGAAAAGATATAGTCATCATGTGTCAAATGAAAAGTTGCCATGGCAACCATTTTTGACCTCAAAATGTAGGAAAACAAAACAAGGTCCCACTTATTTTTTTCAGTGATTATATTTATCACATGAAATCTATTTTGTTCTGACAACTGTGATGGTGTTATCAGCCTGACATTTTGTGTTATTTTTGCTTAAAAATGGTAAAAATTGGACAAAAATAGGCCTGAATTTTAACCTTATTTTATGGCAATTTTTGACTGATTTTGATTTGATAGGATTCGGCTAATTGAAAGAAATCTAAGAAAATGGTTAATTTTTCTAAATATACAGGTTTTAAAGATTACAAGTTGTCAATACCAATTAACTCTTACAATGGTTCCATGGCAACATAATAACCAAAGATGACTTATTTGACCATTCTTGTGGTGCTATAAATAGACAGACCTCGTTTCCATGGCAACCAGAATATTTATTTTCAAACAATTGCTATTTTTGTATTCAGGGCATAATTCATACCATTTATAGAGAAAATCATAAAAATCCATGACATGCTGTTTCCAAAATATTTTGGTCCTTACAGAGAATTGATATTAAATGATGCTAATGAATTTGAAGACGTTTAACATTTGTACCACTTGGTGAGTGTCACTGTTTGTGGACCAGGAGTCCCCAAGGGCACATGTAGCCAAGATCGACCAATTTCGGTTGGTCGTTTCTTCAAACGCATTTGAAAATTTCTGTTTACAAATTTGTCACAAATTTCTGAAACCTGGGTCCTGTAGCATCATATTTCAGTCATCTTGCTACGTCTTTTGGTTTTTTTTACATAATTATCACACATTTTGGCTATATTTCATTGTTTGGATTGAGGTTCACTGACGAGGATTAAATACCCGAAACTTGCATGTCTGGTCCACGCTGTTAAGTAATCTGCTTTTAAATGATGCTAATGATTTGAAGACGTTTTTAATACATAGATGATTTCAGCCAGTGTTGTGTAGTTGTTTTATTGAAGTGGATTTTAAAGACCAGCTTTGTCATGACATGGTTCTAGTCCCTACGTCCATGCTGAAAAGATGACTTCCATTTTGCAACTTCCAAACTATGCAATGTATTTTTTTAAAGACAGTGCATGTATTTTTATATTCGTTTCATTTTCGTGCGTGAACATCGACGGCGGGTCCGGCTAGCCAACAGGGGATGCTTAATCTTCCCGGTCATCTGGTCCCACCTCTAGCTTGCTAGGGGTCCGTCGATGCTCAATTTTGTGCTCTATTGTGAGTGCTGTTGGGATTATCGTCAGGATCTTCTTTAACTCATTCGAAATATGTTCTTATATAATCTCCATGTTATTCATTCCACAAGAATGCCTAGGAGCTCTCCATGTTATTCATTCCACAAGAATGCCTAGGAGCTAATGATCGATTGATGTATGCATGACTCTCATTCATGCTGAATAAATACCTTGAATGTTTCTGGTCGTATATTTCTAAAAATAACTAAGCACTTCAGATGTTCAATAATAAGATGTCCAACTATTTACCTTCTTGAAGACAGTTTTAAACCAAATTTGATGCACCAGACACGTGTTTCGGATAGAAAAATCCTCATCAGTTATGCTTTCAATTAAAGTGACTTCATGGCACAGACAAAATCCTCTCCAGCAACGCCCCTGTCCATATTTTCTGAACTTAAAATTGCAATCACTTTGCAGAGAGCAAACTTAAATGATATTCAATTGACCCCTACTTACCATCACAATGACATAAAAGATTCAGTCAGGAAAGCTACATCTCAGGAAATGAAGTGCAACTGATTGATATAACATGTACTTGCAATCAGTTGATCGAGAAAGCAATCCAATTGATTAAGAACTCAAATTCTACACATTCTGAAGATTACGTTATTGAGAAAAGATCATGATGATGGGTATCATCAATATATGATGGTATTGGAGAGACAAAGTTTGTTCTGTGGTTAGTTTTTGAAGTGGTGTTCCGTGTCAAATTTCAGGGAAGTTAATTCAGATATTGAAAAGATGGTGACTGAGGCCACGATATTCATAAAGAATTACTATGGTTTAGAGAATCTAGACAATATATCTGATGTCAAATCCAGTGTACGATTGAATGAAATACGCTATAAGAGTTCAAAACTCTAAGCTGACCATTGCCACCAACAGTTAGTTGAGTAATTTCGATAACATGTCAAGAAAAACTTAATATTTTATCCACGCATAAGGAAACATTCTAAAGATACAGTTCAATCAAACCTGGATCTGCTGAAAGAATTAAATTTTTTAAAAAATGTTAAGACCTATTGTGATAATATTTTGCCAATTGCGTCTGTACCTCGATCTATCTGTTATCCTGTTGATTTGTAGCAGTCGCACATGAATTCTGAGTTGTGTAACAAACAGATGTGACAAATTCTGTGCTCATATTTCTCTAATTCTGTAAATGTTTTCGAGTACAGATTTGTCAGAGTACGATGTAAAGGAGGCATTATGATCATGTAAGAAGGGTTCTTTGTTGTTAGGAGTAGTTGCACACAAGTATTACAATTGCATGTTGATGAAACAACAAGGCAATAAGAAAGGAGGTGATATCTAACAAAACTGGGTTGCAGCACCAATATCAACACATCAAAACACCTCATGTAAAAACACAAAGACACACTCAGCAAGAGAAACCAGAGAATCTAGAGTAGAAAAAAGATAATAAGAGAGTGCAAATCTAAAACTATCAGTATGCAATCATTTTGATACGAAAATTTTTGTTCTAGAATCTCTTTAAACCGATTATATTTTTACAATTTAAAACCTTTTTTCAGCAAAGAAAACCCCAACAACAATACAAACAAAACAAGAAGATTCCAAGTGCTTGAGTGGAATTCTGAATTCAAATCAATGAAATAATTTTTCTTGTCGTTGTCCTGTCTACAGCATGAAAAAAAGCATTGCAATATCCCAATTTTCAGCGATATTTCATTCAAAATGCATTCTTTTCTTCATTTTCGTACATGCAAATTGCTAATCTGATATTTAAAATGAAAAGCAATACATTTTTTGTGCGTTTGGTACCAAAATTGTTATTTTACCTACAGTATGAAAAAAGATATGACATTTTCCCAATTTCCAACGGTTTTTCATAAAAAAATTAATAATTTTCCCCATTTTATGGACAAGTAAATTGATAAACTGAGCTTGAGATTTAAATGCAATGGCGTTGCTGTTCTTTAGATACCAAATTTGTTGTTCTAGATACAACATGGACAAAGTAATTGCATTTTTTCCAATTTTCAACGGTTTTTCTTTGAAAAATCACACTTTTTCCCAAAAATTTCGAAATGCCCAAGGATGCCAGAGTGGCATCCGCCGGATTATCAAAGTATAGGGTATTAACATCACTTTCATGCAAAAACATTTTGTGCGTAACATTTTTTTGGGTTCCCCCCAAAATAGCCATTTGGCAACTAGACTATTATGGTTCTGAACATTATCAAAGTTGTGCGTCTTCGATTTTTAGTATCTCTGTTATCAAAGCAACCGGAAGTCGAGTATTTTAACCCTTGCTATAAGTTTGAATTTTGCACTTAATATATTAACATTCGAAGAATCTAAAGCTGTTACGGAACCCATTATATATTCAAATATTGATACATGAAGCCCCAAGCACCAAAACTCCTGCATTATCGAGTTAAGTCGTGCACAGTGTAGCTAGTCGAGCACGATTAGTCTTCGACAACACATATTAAAATTAATATCGATAGAACATTTGTATACTTTATTGCAAATGATGTGTACTTATAGAATAAGGTATTCATAATCAAAATATGTCCAGTTTAATTGCACAAACAGTATGCATGATACAAAACACGTCATTCAATTTTCTTACAGTGAAAGTTAACATTCAATATTATGAAGGAAGGTGAAAACTGACTATCATTTTGTACCATTTTAGCTAGATAAATAGCATTAAAGAAAGGAGGGGATCTCCAACAAGTTGCAGTACCAACAGCAACGTATCACGTCCCATAACACCCACTCTAAAGACACAAAGAATACACGTACACAAAGAGACCCAAAGGTACAAGGAACATGAAATCACAGAGAAACATCAAACTTAAATGACTACACATAGACCAACGTGAAAATTAAAGTATCTTGGTACAAGTGAAACACGATACATAAGTTTAGACAAACAAATAAAACACGTTTTATCCTTACTTTTTTTGTTGTATGCCTCCTTTATGACGTTAAATCTATACATTAGTGAATACTTACTATGACCAAGAGTCCCCAAGGGCACATGTAGCCAAGTTCGATCAACTTCGGTTGATCGTCTGTCTCTTTAACGCATTTGAAATTTTCCGTTACAAAATTTCTTGAAATTTCTAAAACGTGGGTCCTGTAGCATCATATCCCACACATTCTGCTACTTCTTTTGATACATTTTTGGACAATCATAATAATTTTCATACTTTTTGGCCAAATTACATTGTTTAGACTGAGGATCACTGACGAGGATTTTGTACCCGAAACGTTGATGTCTGGTCCATGTTGTAGATTTATCAGGTTTTAAATGATGCTATTGAATTTAAAGACGTTTAACATTTGAACTACTTGGTGAGTGTCACTGCTGGTGGACCAAGAGTCCCCGAGGGCACATGAAGCCAAGTTCGATCAACTTCGGTTGATCGTCTGTCTCTTCAACGCATTTGAAATTTTCCGTTACAAAATTTCTTGAAATTTCTAAAACGTGGGTCCTGTAGCATCATATCCCACACATTCTGCTACTTCTTTTGGTACATTTTTGGACAATCATAATAATTTTCATACTTTTTGGCCAAATTACATTGTTTAGACTGAGGATCACTGACGAGGGTTTAGTACCCGAAACTTGCATGTCTGGTCCATGTTGTAGATTTATCAGGTTTTAAATGATGCTATTGAATTTAAAGACGTTTAACATTTGAACTACTTGGTGAGTGTCACTGCTGGTGGACCAAGAGTCCCCGAGGGCACATTTTGGCCATATTACATTGTTTAGACTGAGGATCACTGAAGAGGGTTTTGTACCCGAAACGTGCGTGTCTGGTCCATGTTGTAAATTTATCAGGTTTTAAATGATGCTATTGAATTTAAAGACGTTTAACATTAAATGATTGAGTAACATGTTTATTCAGGCGAGTTACCAACCAACGGATTTTGAAAGCTGAAATGAGATAGATACGAAACATTTGTAATTTTGTAACAATTGATCTTTTTTTTTTCTTGTAAACTTTACCTTCTTATATTCACTTCCTTTTTCTTTCTTTTTTTGCACTCTTTCTTATCTCTCACTCACTTTGCTCATTGTTGATTCAATATTAGGTTTATTCAGTTGACGTTCCATTGTCGTCTGTTATGATATATATTGTACTTTAATTGTTGATAGGGAGAGAGCTTGATAAAAGGGTTCTCTTGTTGCTCGATCCCGTATATGTATCTCTTGTAACCATATACCATTTGCACAAGATTTATGAAATAAATACTGTTTAAACCAATTGATTGTGTGGAAAAATGAAGAGAAAATACAAAGATAAGAAACGAAAACGTAGCAATACAGTGACATATGATCACAGCAATACAATACAATACAATACCGAGGCCTTTGACATTGAAATTCATCTTCTTTAACCTACATTGAAGGTCAATACGGTTTCCTTAAGAGCACCACGTTCACGGCGAATCATCTCCATTGCATGGTTTGTATCGGCTATTAAGGTTGATATTTTCTTGTTCCGTTCTATGTCGTCCAATTCATATTGTTTCATTGTAATAACATCGATTTTTAAGTCAATTTTTTTGTTTTTTCCTTTCTTTTTTTTCGAATGAGAAGAGACATTAAGAGCAACAATCTCTACATGTTCCGAGTAATCTGGGGTAGTACTGTTTTTATGCCCCCGTAATTGGAGAATCGGGGACATATAATTTTTAGTCTGTTCATCTGTCTGTCTGTTTGTCTATTTATCTGTTTACCTGATAGTCCGCAAAAATATTAACCTTGGCCATAACTTTTGAAAGGTAAGTAATAGGGCTTTCATATTTTACATGTGCATTTCTTATAAACAAGATCTTTCCATGGATACCAATAGTTTTGACCTCATGACATTGACCTGCTTTACCGACAAAGATGCCAACGGGGACATTCGTGTTTCACAAACGCATGTTTTTTTTTTATTTCTTTTCATTAGTTTCCATTGTATTATTCGCTATGTCCATTCCATCTTGATATCTTAAGCAAGTAGTTTTCTGCTAGTACATATATTGCTGTGACCATGTGTCATTTACCTTACCTGTATTGTTCCGTTTTCGTTTCAAAGCTTTGCGTTTTCTTCATTTTTCCACACAATCACAAATAAAAATTTTCCGTATTCTATTATTTCAGCTTTGAAAACTTAAATAAATACGTCCGCCCTTGATGAAAACCCGCCTAAATAAAGATGTTACTGAACAATATAATAGAATTATTTACTAATGTATGGATTATACGTCATAAAAGAGGCATACAACAAAACAGTAAGGATAAAACGTGTTTTATTTGTTTAATAAAACTTATATCTACATGTTTCTCTTGTACGAAGGCTCTTAGTTTCGTTCAAACTCCCCCAACACTATTAACCGGGACTCAATGTAAACGTTTTCAAATTGAATAGCATCATTTAAGAACAGATAAATTGGCAACATGGACCAGACATGCATATTTCGGGTACTTAATCCTCGTCAGTGATCCTCAAATCTAAAAAATTGTAATATGCCAAAAAAGTATGAATGTTACTATGTCGAAACAGCGTACCGAAAGACGTAGCAGGATGGGTGGTATATGATGCTACAGGACCCACGTTTTAGAAATTTCAAGAAATTTTCATAACAGAAATTAATGAATGCGTTGAAGAAACGATCAACCGAAATTGATCGAACTTGGCTACATGTGCCCTCGGGGACTCCTGGTCCACCAGCAGTGACACCCAGCAAGTGGTATGAATGTAAACGTCTTCAAATTGAATAGCATCATTTAAGAACAGATAAATTGGCCCTTTACCAGTGTGTGTTTACCGTTGATATGGTCCTCATGTGAACAGGAGGACTCTCTGCATGGTACTTGCTTAATATCATAATATTGTACCATGGCATTTGTAAGAATGGTTATCTGAATGACCATGTTAACGTGTCCAATTGACATGCACTGTCAAAACCTATGGTCTATAAACCACATGTCCTATAAAAGTCGCTCGGATTCCTCCAGTGATTGCATGATAACTTTTTGGACGACTTTATGCTATATATATTCATTCACATATTCATCATACATATACGTTTGTAACTTGCGTTTAACTGTCCAGTTTGTCATCTTACAGTGATGAGGCTATTACATGTATGCACAACAATTACGCTATCTTCGACATCATCGTGTAACCATACAAGTGAGAGAGTTGAAAATACATAATCCGGATAAGCATTACATGGGCTATATACTTTGCAGATAAACGTACAAGATTGTAAACTGTTACACTTTGGCTTTTCTTGTTGATGTTTAAGTTTTGTGTTTAGTGCATTGAGACCGTCTTTTGGTAGTTCGTCTTTTGTTTCTTTTTTATGATTGTCTACTCCTTGCTTTCGTATGTCTGTGTTTGGGGTTTTCGTTGGGTGCTATAAAATAGTCCCCTTAAACCCCCCGTTTACACTATGTTCCCGGTGGCCACGGAGGCCACGTTTCAAGCCACTGTGGACGAAACGTGGTGACCGTGAGACAACTTAGGGGAACGGGATCGACAAACGTAACAAGCCGTGGTTGCAGGGGTGGACGGGGCAAATGTTTAAACTGTCAAAACATTTGTCACGGCAGTCCACGGTGCAGATGACCTACTTTAGAAACCGTAGCAAAACGGATCGAACGCAACGCAACGTGGCAGAACGTTACAGACCGTAACAAAACTTGGGACAGTGTCCGTAGCGGAACGGGAAGCAAAAGTATGACTCGGCAATTTACGATCCTAGTGAAGTTGAGTAACGGTCTGCCACGTTTATGTCCCGTTTAGCTGCGGCTGCTTTAGGGCAGATGTACGTTTTATCAAGGTGTACCGCGATTTCTCACGGCGAGCTAAGGAATGTGTTGCCGTTTCGTCACGTTCAGTCACGGTACGTCCCGGATTGTTACGGTTTATTTCAAGTTCTACTACGGCCTGGCACGGTACGTACGGTCACACAAAAAGCAATATAACCCAAACCCTTTTATGAAGCTTTTTGTGTCTCTTTTTCCCGGCGGTCGGGGTTATTCGTAGTAGGCCTTGACAGAACTTGGTTGACGTGGCCAACTTGAATGGATCGTAAAAAACCGTGATAGACCTTATCAGAACGTGACAGATCGTGAGGAAAGGTACAAACGTCCGTAACAAGCCGTAGGTTGAAACGTAGTGCGCCGTCAGGTCTCCGGGATTCAGGAGCCGCGGCTCGTCACGGATACCTTAGTAGACCGTGCGGAAACGTAACGAGACCTAACAGAACTTGAATACCAAGATAAAAACTGCCAAAAATCACACGGTGTGCTACATTTTTGGCCGCCGTGACTGCAGTGCTCGCCGGGAACATAGTGTAAACCTAGGGAAAGATCACATCCTTTGTCTTTTTTTTTTCTAAAAGTCTGGGTGGGTATTGTGTTGTATAATGTTCGCGTTTTATACGCACAAAATTATTTTAATTACAAGAAAGTTACCTTTATTATGCCTATATTTAAGATGGACCGAAGAATATAACTCTGACTCAGAATGGAAATGTCAACATAGAGGATGGATCATCATTAGTTCTCACAGTCAATGCTGATTGTAACCCGTCATGCAGCTACATGATATATGATGGGTCTAGTTGGGTAACTTCTGATAATAAATATCGGAAAACTTTTTCAAAGGCTAGCGAAGGCATATGGAAATGGAACATTTACAATAGTCATGCTGACATATATCGAAAATTCAACGTGTTTGTATGGGGTAAGTCTCTTATATTTATTAAAAACACAATGAACACATGTTGAAAGATACAGACTTTCAATGTGCGACATTTATTTCAACAGGCCGAGTTGTAGCTCTGGAATTCCTAAGAAAGGAAACGAAGTTATGTCATACTAAAGAAGTATTTGTAATAATGGCACGCCAATTTTTTTTGTATATGTAAATAACATCATCTCAGTACAATTGAACAGGAATATACTAAGGAAATATAGATCATAAGCGTATATTTTCACAGATCACCATCACCTTATACCGAGTGACTTGTTGTACACCATTGACACCACCAAATGTGCTGCAAATAGCATTGGTCCAATACGGTTCATAGGAATTTGCAACCCAAACTGTACATACGTCTGGTACAAGAATGGTGTTCCATTCACCCTTGGTAACACTCTTCTCCTTAACAACGTAAACAGGAACGACAGTGGAGAATATTATTGTGTGGGCTTTAATCAACAGTATAATGTAACATCACACTCTATAACGGTCAATTCAACAGGTATAACTATTTTACTGTTTTAAATATTCTAATTAAATTTGATCAAGCATGTAACTTATAAAAGAGTATATGATTTTAAAAGCGATTGCAAGAACATTGTTTATTCCGGTGTTTACAACCATCCAATGGAAAGTATAATAATTTTACCGTACATCGAGACAATCACCGAATTTGACAGGTTTCCATGGAGCTGTTATGACGGGTGTTGCATGCAATCAGGAGATGTGACTCTCCCCGGGCACCTGGTCTCACCTCGAAATGTTGTTCATTCCGGGGTTCGCAACCGTTTTGATGGGAATTCTCACGATTTTGCTTTGCCTTCTCGACTTTGAGACTGAATAACGGTCAGGTACTTCTTTGATGTTTGAAATACTGATGAGAATCTTATGACACTTATGTTGATGATGTTCATATCATTTAATTTGTACAATTTTGTGTTTGTGTGTGTGTGTTCAAGGAACAGTTGCTAACACATGAAGTCATGAGTCTTGATATGGATCTCTTCTTAATCTGTTCAACTTGCCGTTTCCTTTTGTGACATCAGACAAAACTACAAACAAAAAAGCCATGACAATATTCATTAGAACATCATACAAGACAATCGAAACAGATGTACAAAAATTGATGTCAACGACTTAGGACGGCCATCTGCTATTCGCAAATGGTTTGATAATGCGGATTACGTGCACACAACCCTCCCACTTATCCGGATAAACATATGTCTCCATATACGCACAATAGTTGCATAAACATAACACTTCTTAAACAAGACAGTTAAACGCAGCGGTCTTTTGTTACATATATTCTATATAAATGGATCTGATTAATCCTATTGCATGCGTATAACAGTCTGGCTAAAGCGAGCTCAAGATCAATCACCCGAGAAGTCCGACAAACTTTCAGATAGGACAGAGAATCAGGACCTATTCTTCTCTGACAAGATTTTGACAACGCCAGTCATGGAATCCCGTCGTAAGGAATGGTCAGTGTGCAACGTTGGAATACATACTTGTACAAAACTGAAGATTGGTCCAGTGCTATGCCCAATGTTCTTTTAATGACCTTTGGATCATATCCTCGGTAAACACAGGCGACCGACTATTTTCTTACATATGTGATTGAAGTTTGATCTGCCTTTGATTTTTCTGATTTAGTCTACTAGGTCACTGTAAAATGAAGGAAATAAAATTCCCAAAGATATATACTCTGATGCTGCAGTCGCTCCCAATTTTGAAAGAAGTTCAGAAAATTATTGTAAAAATTCCAGAAATATAATACAAGTTTATGATATCTTAATCCTTGACTAATAAGTTTCTTTGTTATTTGTTTATTTTTATCATGGAAGTCCTAAACATGGGAGCAATCTCTAGCGTATCCAATGAACTGAGATATGTAAATGCCGAACGATGGCAACCTTGGAAGAGGCTGTTATATTAAGTTATATTGCATTTGCTATCTACATCACCAGGTTGGACATCTTTTTCTGATGTATGCATCAACGTGTACCATCGAGACAATTTCCGAACTTGTCAAGTTTTCAAATTGGCCAGGGAACACTGGCCATATCAGTTATTGTTTATTGTTTATTCTGGGGTTCGTAACTATTCCAATGAAAATTCTAGTGATCTTGATTTATCTTTTCGACTTTAAGACTGATTTTCTAAGTAATAGCATTTTGGAAATAGTTTGTACATTGTTTAGATATCATAACTTTGATACTTTTTTGTCATATTAAATTTTTTAGATTGAGGATCATTGACGAGTATTAAGTACCCGAAACGTGCATATCTGGTCAATGCTGAAATTTATCTGTACTAAATTGATGCTATTGAATATGAAGACGTTTAACATTTACTTTGTTATGCAATTATAAATAATGTATTTCACTATAGGACTGTACTTTTACAAGTGCAGGTAGAAATGATATTTCAAGAAAAAAAAAAAAAAACGTAAGAATTTATTTACGGCAGAAAAGAAATTGATCGTAGGTGTGAAATAATTTTTGAAATGGTCTAACTGCTTTTGATATAGGCATTATGTTACAAACATCAGCTTTAATAAAAATAAAATTTATGATTTTAAGATTTAAACATTTATCTTTTTCGATTCCCTTTGTAATATGTTCAATTCTTAAAATGTACACATTCTTTTCTCACCAGAAGATGACTGGAGTTTCAATGATTACCTAGTGAATGAAGGCGACCAGTTTGGTCCAATTAATTGCACTACCTCAACGAACTCATCTGTGAAATGGAAGACACCAAGAGGGACTGTGCATACCAATACTTTACTAATAGAAAACGTCACGTCGAGTGATTTTGGAGACTATTTCTGCATACGAAATTATGAGAGAGGGAATGAATGCAATCGTATATCCCTTTTACCAAAGTCTTCGACTACCTGGGGTACGAAATGAATATGAATAATTCATTGGAAGAAAAACTCATAATGAATTTATAAATACATTATCTTATGCAAGATCTAAAAAATCTAAACTCATACTCTTGTAAATTCATTTGCCTGAATTCTTCAGTAGATTCATCGTAGATTCATAGATCGTATATGTTCTTTCAAAATTGATATGTTAATTAGCTATTATTGAAAGAACACACCTTCTGAATTAAGTATTGTGTACATTGTTATTTCTGGTTTTTTTTTAGATTATACTAAATTTGAGATCTTAAAGATGCTTCTTTTAAAATATCATACATGTTAACATACATACAAATTTTAAGATATATTCGGCTATCCCTTTTCACTTATTTTTCAGAAGGAACTTGTAATAGTTACCTAAGGAATCATGCTGACGGAAATGCTTCAAATTACAGTATCTGTAAGTATAACAGAATGATGATTATCGTACATCTTTATCCAATGGTCCGAGTAACACTTAACAATTGATGAATTTCCATTTTTGTGCATTACCATCGACGGCGGGCGCGGCTAGCCAACAGGGGATGCTTACTCCTCCCGAGCACTTAGTCCCACCTCAAGCTTGCTAGGGGTCCGTCGATTCTCAATTTTGTGCCCTATTGTGAGTGCTGTTAAGATTGTCGTCAGGATCTTCTTTAACTACTTACACTTATGCCCGTTGCAGTGTGGAGCTCGTAAATAAGTTCCCCGCGAGGTGTTTGACATTACATGTTTTGAATATTTTTCCCTGACATGGTCGCCTTAGCACTTTCTCTATAGAAATAACTCATACAGTTCATGTATTTCATATATTTATTTCATTTTCGTGCATAAACATCAATGGCGGGTGCAGTTTGGCAACAGTGGATGCTTACTCCTTCCGGGTACCTGGTCCAACCTCTAGCTTGCTAGGGGTCCGTCCATGCTTAATTTGGTGCTCTATTGTGAGTGCTGTTGCGATTGTCGTAAGGATCTTCTTTAAAGGCCAACGTTTGCAACCACGGGGCCATTAATATGCATACCTGAGTTATATAGGCTTGGAATGCGTCCTATAAGAAAACGCCGTCTGCGAGTAGTATGTTACATAAAATGTTAAACGTCTTCAAATTCAATAGCTTCATTTCTAAACGGATAAATTTGCAGCATGGACCAGACATGCACGTTTCGGATACACAACCCTCGTCAGTGATCCTCAATCTAAACAATGTAATATTGCCAAAAAGGGTGAATATTATTAGGTCAAAAATGTACAGAAAGATGTAGCAGGATATGTGGGATATGATGCTACAGGACACACGTTTTAGAAATTTAAAGAATTTTAGTACCAGAAAATTTTGAATGCGTTGAAGAGACAGACGATCAACCGAAGTTGATCGAACTTGGCTACATGTGCCCTCGGGGACTCCTAGTCCACCAGCACTGACACTCACCAAGTAGATCAAATGTTAAACGTCTTCAAATTCAATAGCATCATTTATAAACGGATAAATTTGCAGCATGGACCAGACATGCACGTTTCGGGTACTCAACCCTTGTCAGTGAAAGACATACCGACAAGTATCCTTTATAACGTATAAAGAGATACCCAAGTCTCACCTGTTTTAAGCTGTCAATCAAAATTCGAAAGGGGTAAAAGAATTAAAAGGAACCAATTAGATAGAAATTAGAAATGTTAACCCTATAGTGGAAAGTGACGAAATGACAGTAAGTTTACATGTCCCCTTATAAAGTCCCCCCATCGGCCTTTAACTCATTTGTGACAAGTATGGATAATGACCATATCCCTGTATACAGCACAAAATCGATAACTCGGAAAATCAGAAACCGAAGGCATACAAAATCAGGATAAAACAGGAATCAAAGCAAACAAACAAAAACCTCCACCATATGAAAAGAAGCGAACTCCCGATATGAGAGTCTGTGTCTGTGGTCTGTGACACAATGTCATCCACTATTCTGGAGAGTGGGACATCATAATGTATGACGAGTTCCCCTTATCGACCGTAGAACTTCCTCAGTGATGATGTTAGTCGGTCACAAACATATCCCTGACTGAGAATCTTATCTGAAAGACGCCTAGCTTTTGAACCATCCAACCAAAGATTGTACTCTATATCTTCCAAAATGGAAGTAACCGGATGTGACAGTTCCACCGAATTGAAGCGACGGGTGTTGCATGCAAGCAGGAGATGCTTACTCTTCTTGGGCACCTGGTCTCACTCTCATATCGGGAGTTCGTTCTTTTCATATGGTGGAGGTTTTTGTTTGCTTTGGTTCCTGTTTTATCCTGATTTTGTATGCCTTCGGTTTCTGATTTTCTGAATTATCGATTTTGTACTGTAGACAGGGATATGGTCATTATCCATATTTGTCATCTCAGAACAAAATCCGTATATTTGGTACTTGCTCTGGCATAGCGTACTGAGCAACTGAGATTTGAACACGCCATAAACAGGCGATGAAGGGATGTTGCTACTCATTTGTGTTTTATGTTTTTCTGTGATTTGACGTTCATTGTACTACTGCGTCTCTTTCTGTGCGTGTCATTTTTGTGTTTTTCAGTGGGTGTTTTGGGAGGTTGCTGTTGATGCTGCAACTAGGTGTTGTTGGAGATCCCCTCCTTTCTTTCAGAAAAGGAAAGTCTGTAATGTTGAAATTGAAGTCGTCACGTTTGTCATAGAGTGAGTTGTTCATGTAACCATCAGTGTCGAAGGACAACAGTATGTACAATTATGATGCTGAAATATTTGTCTCTGTAGTTTCTTTGACTTCAATCTCCGAAAGATAGATACTGCTCAGGTAATCCGCGAATCGTCTACGTATCTGTAAGTGAAGTTGAAGTCAGAAGCTAAGTATCTTTTCCGATCAGAGACTAAAGATTGAATGAATTCAGCTTCGTACGAGTAAAGAAAAATGTCGGCAAGGAGTGAGGCACAATTGGTCCCCATTGGAATTCCGACAATTTGCTGGAAGACCTTTCCTCCAAACACCACAAAAATGTTGTCGATCAGAAAGTTTAACATCTGAATAATATCTCTTTCAGTGTACATATTTTCAGAATCGGACTTTTCTTTTCCAAATTAGGATTTTAATTAACCGATGGTGTTCACAGTTGATTTTAATCGGTTAATTAAAAACCTAATTTGGAAAAGAAAAGTCCGATTCTGAAAATAAGTACACTGAAACAGACATTATTCAGATGTTAAGCTTTCTGATCGACAACATTTTTGTGGTGTTTGGAGGAAAGGTATACTATGCTCATCTTTTGTGTTTTTGCATCGGGTGTTTTGGTGTTTTGCTGTTGGTGCTGCAACAGGGTCTTGTTGGAGATCCCCTCCCTTCTTTTACTCCTCCCAATTGCGAGCACCTGGTCTCACATCTGGCTTGCTAGGGGTCCGTCGATGCTCAATTTTGTGCTCTATTGTAAGTTATGTTGAGATTTTCGTCAGGATCTTCTTTTACTTACTTGAAAATCCAAAAACTTAATATTTTTATATTATATCCAAAAGCCTTAAGTATCAAACCTACTCGAATTTCAAAAATCGGAAAGGATTTGAACTTTTGGAATTTTATAGAATTGAGCAAAAATCCTTAACTTTCAAATAAAAGAAACCGTCTTAGATTTTTCATGTTTTCTTCACAGTTAAACATTATAAAGCTATGATGTTTTAAATATTTAAAATGTTATTTCCTGCTTATGGCGTTTTTATTTCCAAGTTCATACGATACGCCAGGACATGTTCCAAATATGAAGATTTTTGTTAGAGCCAGACGGCTACTTGTTCATAGTTATATTGCACAACGGCTGAAATCATCCTTTTGGAAGATCTTCGGTCGCTACGGAGATATATAAGAAAAGCATATCAGATCCCCCTTTCCTGAATGACAAATATGGATAATGACCATATCCCTGTATACGGCACAAAATCGATAATTCAAAAATCGGAAACCGAAGGCATACAAAATCAGGACAAAACAGGAACCAAAGCAAACAAACAAAAACCTCCACCATATGAAAAGAAGCGAACTCCCAATATGGGAGTGAGACCAGGTGCCCAGGAAGAGTAAGCATCTCCTGCTTGCATGCAACACCCGTCGCTTCAATTCGGTAGAACTGTCACATCCGGTTACTTCCATTTTGAAAGATATAGAATACAATCTTTGGTTTGATGGTTCAAATGGTCTATGACAGAATATCATCCACCATTCTTGAGAGTGGAACATCATAGTGTATGACGAGTTCCCCATATCGACCGTAGAACTTCCTCAGTGACGATGTTAGTCGGTCACAAACATATCCCTGACTGAGAAGCTTATCTGAAAGACGCCTAGCTCTCAGAACAAAATCGGTATATTTGGTACTTGCTCTGGCATAGCGAATCAACTGAGATATGAACACGCCATAAGCGGGCGATGAAGGGATGTTGCTACTCAGAAAAGGAAAGTTTGTAATGCTGAAATTGAAGTCGTCACGTTTGTCATAGATTGAGGTGTTCATGTGACCATCAGTGTCGTAGGACAACATTATGTCCAAATAGGATGCTGAATTATTTGTCTCTGTGGTTTCTTTGACTTCAAGCTCCGAAGGATAGATACTGCTCAGGTAATCCGCGAATTTTGGATTATTGATGGACAACACATCGTCTATGTATCTGTAAGTGAAGTTAAAGTCAGAAGCTAAGTATCTTTTCCCTTCAGAGACCAAAGATTGAATGAATTCAGCTTCGTACGAGTAAAGGAAAATGTCGGCAAGGAGTGGGGCACAATTGGTCCCCATTGGAATTCCGACAATTTGCTGGAAGACCTTTCCTCCAAACACCACAAAAATGTTGTCGATCAGAAAGTTTAACATCTGAATAATGTCTGTTTCAGTGTACTTATTTTCAGAATCGGACTTTTCTTTTACAAAGTAGGTTTTGTCATAGTTAACAACAATAAATTTGTATTTGCGATTACCGTTCTTACTTGTAAACGCATTACTTATAATTTTAGCTAGTCTTTCTTTCAATTTAGAATGTGGAATTGTAGTGTAAAGTGTCGAAAAATCAAAGGCTTTGATCGAATGGACTCTACTAAAATGAGTGGATTTCAGTGACATTCTTGATTGTGATTGAATGGCTGTCATCATCACCAAACACGAAATACTTACGTAATGTGTACATTAGTATGTATATCGAAGCAATCACCGAATTTTACAAGTTTTCATGGACCTATTGCGACGGGTGTTGTATGTAATTAGGAGACGCTGACTCTCCCCGGGCACATGGTGTCACTTCGGGAATGTTATTCATTCCGAGGTTCGCAACCTTTCCTATGGAAATTCTAATGGTTTTGCCTTATCTTCTCGATTTGAGACTGAATAACTGATAGGCATTTCTTTAATGTTTATTAAAAAGTAAACATGTGATGAGGTATCGTTATTTCTTATTTTTCTATTTTCTTTATATTGTAGATACAAATCACAATTCATTTAAGCTTATCGCCGTCGAGGAAGGTGCAACGTTTACCGTCACGTGTTTTGCCGACTGTTACCCAGCATGTCGATGGTATCGCTGGTACTATCCTGGAGGAATAAGCGATAACAAAACTCTGAGTTTGGATCATGTTAACCCATCATTACATTATGATGTAGGAGGCGAGGTGTACTGTGTAGCTTGGAATGACTGTCAGTGGCCACATAGTTCTCGGGGAATAAAACTTAATGTAGAATGTGAGTCAATACCTCGCCTTTAATTTTCATGGTCACCTTGATCCCCTATAATGAGAAGAAAGAGGACCAATTTTGACATGGCATTAGAAAAATAATGATAATTATACCTCATAAGAATCTTTTTGACCATTCTAATGCCTTCGAATTGTCGATATGTGCTTCGGTTCTGAAGAAGACGTTCGACACAGAAGGATAATCAAATGACTTTGGCCTTTGATTTCACCAGCTGCTGGCGGGTCTGAATACTTGTAGGGAACCATCAGTACGTCAGTCAAGTTAAATCTATCTAAAATTCCTTCCGAAGTGCACTATGTATGTAAATGCACTTATTTCTTTCTTTTTCTATGTAAGAAAATATGGAAACTTAAAAATCAGAATAACTCAAAATCAATATTAAAGCATTAAATGAATTAACACGACTTGAACATTTAGTAAATGAGGGTACGAAACTTTTAATAATAATATGGAACTATTCCAACTCTATATCGATATTCTTGTAGAAAATTTCATACCAATATTTATTCACAAGACGCGTGTTTCGAATATTAGATCCGCATCGGTGATGCTTCCAGAGTAAGTAGTAGTTTTGCGTTTTGCTGTCAATTCATAATGGAGTTTTCATTTCTCAAATAATACGTTATGCTGGGGCAAGGTTCATGTACTCAGATATTGTTCTAAGAGCTGGACGGCCTTCATTTCAGCTTCTAAGTCAGGGAACTAACTTCGACACTGAGGAAGTTAAACATGTATAGTCGATATAGGGAAATATTAGCACACTATGGCGTGCCTTTGTCCAGAGTCATAAATGATAATCTGACGTAGACCTTTTGTGCCATGACATACCAATTCAAACGTTTGTCTTCCTTTGTGGGAGTTACCGATTGTGACCTACCGAACAGAAGTGGCGGGTGTTGTATGCAAGCAGGAGATGCTCACTCTTCCTGGGCACCTGATCTCACTTCTTTGCAGGGAGTTCACTTTTAATATACAATGTATATGTTTCTTTGCAATCGCTTTTGGTTTTATCACGGATTTGTTTGCCCTTGGTTAGATGATTTTTCGATTAACGATTTTGTACATCTTATTAAAGATATGGTTTGGTCCATATCTTTCATTGCATCCTCATTAAACAGTGATAAGGCTGTTATAGACAACAATTATGCTTCGAGACCATCGTTTAACCGGACAAGTGAGAGAGGTGAAGATTCCTTAGTCATTCCTATGGATATATTCTTTGCGGAGACATGTAATTGTCCAAAGTAGGAAACTGTTACCCTTTGGTTTTCTTGCTTATCTGGACATTTATGTGTTTAGTGTATTGACATCATCTTTGTTTTTTGGTCTTCTCTGTCCCTTTTCTTTCTCCTGTGATACATGTCTGCTGTATGTTATCCTTTTTTAGTGTTAGGAGTTTTCTGTGGGTGCTGCAACCTAGTCCTCTTGGATATTACACCTTTCTTTCTAAAAACCGAAGTGGGTATTGTGCTTGTAAAATGTTTGCATTTTACGTGTACACAGTCGGACTTTAATCTCAACACAGTTACGTTTATTATGTTTATATTTTACACAAATAAGTTACCTTTATTCTGTCATGATAATATTTAGATGGACCGAAGAATATAACACTGACTCAGAATGGAAATGTTTACGTAGAGGATGGATCATCATTAGTTCTCACAGTCAATGCTGATTGTAGCCCGTCATGCACCTACAGATTATATGATGGGTCTAGTTGGGTAACTTATTATGATAAATATCAAACAACTGTTTCAAAGGCTAGCGAAGGAGTATGGCAATGGTACATTCACAATAGGCATGCTTCCATTTCTCGAAAATTCAACGTTTTCGTAGTAGGTAAGTCTCTAATATTATAAGTTGTCTTTTATTAAGAGTAATACACAATGAACAAATGCTAAAAAAAATACGATTTGTGATTTCTAAAGGCTTAGTGACCAAATAGCTCACTTGGTAACTCTCAAATTCCTAATGAAGGAAGCAAAGCTATATCCTAATTAACCGTGACAGTGGTATTTTCATTAAATGCATATGTCAATTACATAATATCAGTACAATTTGAAGAGGAACACTAGGTATAGGAAGGACATATAGATTATAATCGTTTTTTTCTTTCAGATCTCGAGGCCCATCAACTTATACCGAGTGACTTGTTGTACACCATTGACACCATCAAATGTGCTGCTAATAGCATTGGTCCAATACGGTTCATAGGAATTTGCAATCCAAACTGTACATACATCTGGTACAAGGATGGTGTTCCATTCTCCCTTGGTAACACTCTTCTTCTTAACAACGTTAACAGGAATGTCAGTGGAGAGTATCATTGTGTGGGCTTTAATCATCAGTATAATGTAACATCAGAGTCTATAACGGTCAGCTTTACAGGTATTAATGTTAAACGTCTTATAGCCTTTATGCTTTAAAATATGAATTATGTTTCCATCATCAGGCTTTATTGGAATAAACTTAAATGTTTTCGAATGTTTTTGCGAGAATAATTAAAAACAAAATATTTTTCATCCTTTTAGTAATGACAAATATGGATAATGACCATATCCCAGTTTACAGCACAAAATCGATAATTCAGAAAATCAGAAATCGAAGGCATACAAAATTAGGATAAAACAGGAACCAAAGCAAACAAACAAAAACCTCCACCAAATGAAAAGAAGCGAACTCCCGATATGAGAGTGAGACCAGGTGCCCAGGAAGAGTAAGCATCTCCTGCTTGCATGCAACACCCGTCGCTTCAATTCGGTAGAACTGTCACATCCGGTTACTTCCATTTTGGAAGATATAGAGTACAATCTTTGGTTGGATGGTTCAAATGGTCTATGACAGAATATCATCCACCATTCTGGAGAGTGGGACATCATAGTGTATGACGAGTTCTCCATATCGACCGTAGAACTTCCTCAGTGGCGATGTTAGTCGGTAACAAACATATCCCTGACTGAGAAGCTTATCTGAAAGACGCCTAGCTCTCAGAACAAAATCCGTATATTTGTACTTGCTCTGGCATAGCGTATCAACTGAGATATGAACACGCCATAAGCAGGCGATGAAGGGATGTTGCTACTCAGAAAAGGAAAGTTTGTAATGCTGAAATTGAAGTCGTCACGTTTGTCATAGAGTGAGGTATTCATGTGACCATCAGTGTCGTAGGACAACATTATGTCCAAATAGGATGCTGAATTATTTGTCTCTGTAGTTTCTTTGACTTCAAGTTCCGAAGGATAGATACTGCTCAGGTAATCCGCGAATTTTGAGTTATTGAGGGACAACACATCGTCTATGTATCTGTAAGTGAAGTTGAAGTCAGAAGCTAAGTATCTTTTCCCTTCAGAGACCAAAGATTGCATGAGTTCAGTTTCGTACGAGTAAAGGAAAATGTCGGCAAGGAGTGGGGCACAATTGGTCCCCACTGGAATTCCGACAATTTGCTGGAAGACCTTTCCTCCAAACACCACAAAAATGTTGTCGATCAGAAAGTTTAACATCTGAATAATGTCTGTTTCAGTGTACTTATTTTCAGAATCGGACTTTTCTTTTACAAGGTAGGTTTTGTCATAGTTAACAACAATAAATTTGTATTTGCGATTACCGTTCTTACTTGTAAACGCAATACTTATAATTTTTGCGAGTTTTTCTTTCAATTTAGAATGTGGAATTGTAGGGTAAAGTGTCAAAAAATCAAAGTCTTTGATCGAATGGACTCTACGAAAATGAGTGGATTTCAGATGTTCTAAAAGTTCCTTCGAATTCTTTAAACTCCACATCTGGTTGATACCACTGCGAGAATATACTGTCGAACAATATTTTTGAAGCCCAGATTTTATTTCAGATAAAACTTTGGTAAGAATTGGTAGAACATTTTGAGGAACAAGGGATGAAACGTTGTTTGTACGGATTCTTATGCATTTTAGGTATGCAGTATAAGTATGGTAAATCTAAATCTAAATTGGTAGTGTCGAAGCCAAAGGAAGCAAGAGCTGATTTGTGGTTATCTATTATTTCAGAGGCAGAAAGGTTTGTTGGGGTGAAAGTGGGATTTCGAGGTGTCGAATTTAAACCCAACTCTTTAACTAGACTGTCGAAATAGTTCTGTTTGCATGTAAATGTGTAATTATTTGAGGCTTTGTCCGCTGGTGTGATGACATAATGTTCTTGGAGGTAGGTAAGCTATGTGATAACATCAGGGTCTTTAAATATAGACACGAATATGGTGTTCACAGTTGATTTTAATCGGTTAATTCCAGATAAAAGTAACCCTCTGATTGATTTTATCCATTCGGAAAGGGTGTCGAGCTGTACATCCTCTTTCTTTGCCCAACATCTTGCATATTCCTCACAAGAGTCCATGATAATTTTGAAATTTTGGTTCCATGTAAAGGAATACTTTCTCTGTATTTGGGACCCTTTTTTAACAATTCTCTCAACTTGTCGTTCTTGACTATACTACGGTCACCAGTAATAACGTGTCCACAAGGAGAGTAGTTGAAATCCGATGAAGAACATTCGCAGGGAAGTGGATGTAGCGAGGGATTACTTAAATCAATACACTGCAGGAATCGTTTGTAATTGTAAATTTTAGATGCAACTGTTGGTGTGTAGCAATAGGAAATACAAGATGTTTCTTTTCTTTTGAAATATGGTGGGATTTTTTCTGTGACAGTTTTGTGATTCAAAATTTGACCAAGATTCAAGTTATCAATACCTTTGTTTGCAAATCTTACTTTAATGAAAGGGCGGTTTGTCTTCTCCTCTGATTTATCTGATCTAACTGCTTGAAATAAACGAAAAGTAGAAATGTACAAGATGACTCCTTGTAGTCTGTATTCTGAAGAACGTGTATCGGTATATGCGAGGTCCTTCGTATAAGCGTATATTTCGTGTAACTTCCCGGATGCTTAGGGGATGCTTACTCCTCCCGGGCACCTGATCCCACCTCTGGCTTGCTGGGGGTCCGTCGATGTTTAATTTTCTGCTCTATTGTGAGTGCTGTTGAGATTGTCGTCAGGATCTTCTTTAACTCATTTCCGTAAAGGAACAGAGTATAATGCAGGCCTAGAGGCTCATTCAAAAATGGAACCAAGTCATCGAAGGAGAAACTATGTATCTCAGGCCTATTATATTTTCGAATGCCATGACTTCGAAGTCTTCTTTGTTGTCTGTTGTCTATTTCTTAAAATGTACATATTCACTCTACAGGGGAGGACAACCGGAGTTTCAGAGAACACCGAGTGAATGAAGGTGACAACTTTGGTCCATTAAATTGCACTTCCTCCACGAACTCATCTGTGAAATGGACGACACCAAGAGGGACTCTGCATACCAAAACTTTACTCATAGCAAACGTCACTGCAAGTGATTTTGGAGACTATATATGCATAACAAGTGATAACAGAGAGGATAAATGCAATTTCATATCACTCCTACCGACGTCTGTGATCACCTTACGTAAGAAATGAATATGAATGATATCCTTGACACTTCATCTGATGGATCATTCAAAATAATAGAAGCGTCCCCCCTGTCCTTTTGTTTGTTTGCAAAACCAATAGTATTGTATTAATAGTACCTTAATAAATTCATGAATTTGTATTAATATACAGTAAATAATACATTTTGTATTTCAAAATTTATATGTTCATTATGTATCATTTCAGACGAAACATGCAATGCTTATTTGATGGATTATGAAAAGGGACATCCCATAAATTATAGCATACGTAAGTATATCTAAAGATATAGAGAAAATATCCAGTAATGTCTCTCAGCAGATATCACATCTGTATACTGACAAGATTATAACAAACAATTATCATAAGACAAATCAACATATGAGCAAACATGGACAAAGAGACACAACAACTCCTCATGGAGAAAAGAAAACAATCTAAAAGACTCATCGCAATTTAAAACAATTATGAAAAAAAAAACAGATAGAGGGAGGCCCTGACATAGAATGTATATAAATATACGCCTGCAATGCAAAAACTAGATGGATCCATTTAAATGGAATGTATGATTTTTCTGAACTTCAGGGGCAAGCCATAATTCAATCAAACAAAGGAAATTAAGCGAAGGATCATCGTTCACATCCTATTGTCATGCTGATTGTTACCCAAAATGCAAGTGGTACCGCTGGTATTATCCAGGAGGAACTTCCGACGGTCAAACTCTACAATTAAATAATGTGAATATCTCATTACATTATGATATTGGAGGTCAAGTATACTGTTTAGCTTGGAATGACTGTCAGTGGTCACAAAGTACATGGGGCATAGAACTTAATGTTGGATGTAAGTAAATTCAAATACTTGTTCTATAAATATTATCGCATGGTTGTCTAAGGGTATTTTTTGGCCGGATTGCGAAGGAAAATCCGGTCTATGAAATGGCGAAGTACGTCCATCAGTGCGTTTTGGTTAAAGTGTTGCATTTAAGTCCGTTCAGAGAAAATGCTTTGGGGAGCAACTTGAGACTTGACATGGTGATAGACCATGATGAGACGAATCAAACACAGCGACAAAATTTGACCTAGTCACCTTGACCTTTGCGTTGACCTACTTTTGAAAAAAATTTAACCTTGGCCATAGCTTTTGAATGGTAAGTGATAGGTCTTTTATACTTAACTTGCGTATTTCTTGTGACAAGGCCTTTCCATGGATACGAAAAAAATTTTACCTTCTGACCTTGACCTTGGAGTTCGACCTACTTGTAAAAAATATAAATCTGGGCTATATATCATGAGCTATAGAGGCTATAGCTTTGAAATTTCACATTTAGAATCCTTATGACCAGACCTTTTATTTGATATCATGACTATTGGCATAGTGACCTTGACATTGACCTCTGGCCTACAATCTAAGTAGAAGAGGTAGGGTTTTGATATTGCACATATAGATTCCTCCTGACCAGAACTTTCATTGACATCATGACTTAAGAACTAGTGACCTTGACATTGACCTTTGACCTGTTTTTAAACTATAAGAAGTAGGGTTTTGATATTTCACATATAGATTCCTTGTGATGAGATCTTTCATTTGATATCAATACCTTTAACCTAGTGACCTTGACATTGACGTTTGACCTACTTTTAAACGATAAGATGTAGGGTTTTCATATTTCACATGTAGAATCCTCATGACAAGACCTTTCATTTGATATCATGACTTTTGACCAATGACCTTGACTTTGACATTTGACCTACTACAAGGGGTAGGGCTTTTATATTTCACATTTAGAATTCTAGTGACCAATTGTAATAGTATTAATGACCTTTGACCTTTTTGTCTGCGCAAAAAAAGTATACGTTATCTAATACAAACACTTCGCAATCCGGCCTTTCCGCCGTAGCGGTTTATGGTTCATTCAACTTGACATAGACTTCTGCCAAGTCATCTAAAGATACGTCTTTTTAGTACAAGAGAAAGTCTTTATTTTGAGAAATCGATAGGTTTAAAATATATCTTAAGTCAATGCAAAAGAACTATGATAAAAAATTCGTCATGTTTAAGAAATTTAGTAACTTTGGGTTCATAAATAGTGAAAGGGCTCATGAAAGTGACAGTAAATGTCATTTTGCGATAATTGAAAGATATTTTTGTGTACAAAGGTGTGACAGCTGTATAAGATTTTATGCAGTTTTCAACCAAATTATAAGTGACATTTCTTTCTTATAAAAAAATTGTGGACACTTTCACCTATCTAGCCTTGAAGTCTGATCTTAACTCTTTATTTTAAGTACAAAAAAAGTATACCTTGTGTTTATAAATCGAAAAATAATTACACATAAAGTACACAACCCTCTGTTTACGTACATGCGTGCATGATTACCTCTTAGGACCCCCATGGTCAGAATCGCATCAAATTTGATATAAAGAATGATTTCACATATGTATTATTTTCTGAATGTCTTCGTCTATTCTCAAAGATTATACTTATATCAAATTCAAGTTTATAATGCTTGTCATTGTCAACATTTCATAGTAAACACGTGGTAGCTCTGACGTCAATTTTCGTGACCTGGGGTGTGTTACAAATTTGATTGGCTTATACAGCCATGTGACCTTAAGATGCTCACCTTTTCACATCTGAATCAAATTCACAATGTTATTATATACATCAATACCTACCTTTGTCATGTTCCAAGTTTCAACAAGATATGTTCATCCGTCTCCATGAAATACGGTGCTATCATAGGTAACCCTATTGTGAAAAAGCTGGCGAAATACACAATTTTCCTTGCTTTTAATTTTCCTCATTTAATCGTTTTTAGAAACACAAATTTGCATCAACTATGTCACATGATCTTCATTTAACTTTCTTATTACTAGATTTATCATTATCAATGCTTTTTGTTTATATTTGAAAATTATATGAGCATAATTCAGGTGTCCGTAAGTAAAAGTTAGAAAACATAGAAAAATGCAATTAAAAATTGAGAAAAAAAATGTTTAATTTTTTTTCATAAATTTTGGTTTGTTTTATCTTTAAAACATATATACAAGACTCACAGCTCATAAGATAATGCATCTAATCAAATAGCAGCTCGTAATTCACAAAACATAACCCCTACCCCCTTAACTGCACGAGTCCATTATCTTAAAGATATGCCCAATATATTCGTTTAACGGAGTTTACAGCCTTATTTTGTAATTGATTTTCAACAAAATTCGATGTTTGAATAGTAACCAAGAAAAATAGAATCATTACGGCGATAAAATACATTACTTTGCATATTTTAAATTAGATGAATGAAAATGGCGGGAAGGGGGTTGAAGAACACCCCTCCCCCCTTTTCTTTTAATTCCACGTAGTCTTTGTTGTGTGTCACACATGAATTATGATTGAAATTGACCAGACAATATCAAACATTTATAATTGAGTCGAAATTTTGATATATTGACACCACAAGCGTTCGTTCTGCACAAATTTTACACATACATTCCAATGCGCTCTTAAGGTGTGACAGCTGTATAAGATTTTATGCAGTTTTCAACCAAATTATAAGTGACATTTCTTTCTTATAAAAAAATTGTGGACACTTTCACCTATCTAGCCTTGAAGTCTGATCTTAACTCTTTATTTTAAGTACAAAAAAAGTATACCTTGTGTTTATAAATCGAAAAATAATTACACATAAAGTACACAACCCTCTGTTTATGTACATGCGTGCATGATTACCTCTTAGGACCCCCATGGTCAGAATCGCATCAAATTTGATATAAAGAATGATTTCACATATGTATTATTTTCTGAATGTCTTCGTCTATTCTCAAAGATTATACTTATATCAAATTCAAGTTTATAATGCTTGTCATTGTCAACATTTCATAGTAAACACGTGGTAGCTCTGACGTCAATTTTTGTGACCTGGGGTGTGTTACAAATTTGATTGGCTTATACAGCCATGTGACCTACAAGGTGTATATAATGTCCTCAGAACGAAATGGACTTTCATTTTTTCTCCGATGTTCCGTTGCCTTGGTAACTAAGATTTGGTATAAAAAACCCTTTTGGAAACGAATGTGAACAGATTATTTAAATCATCTTAAGGCAGAGCAGGTCTAAAATGCTCATATTTCCTAAATAACATATTTTGCAATATTTTCATTTCCATATATTCAAATGTTAACGTCTTCAAAATGAATATGTTTAATCTAAAAGTTTAAAAAGCTTATGTTTAATCTAAAAGTTTAAAAAGCTTATGTTTAATCTATTATAAAATCAGAAAAATGATTTCTTCCTTTATCATTATACCGAGAACTTAAGCCGTTTGAATTTTGACATTGGACCCTATGGGGAAAGTAAGTAAAATCCCTTTTCAGAGGTTAAACAATGTATTTATAACACTTTCTTTTCCCAAAACCATATTAAGTTGATAATCTAAACAATATTCTATAACTTGGTATATAGATGTATTAAAACAACTTGATGATATCATGACCTTGGGAACATGTCAAGGTTATTTCTTAATTTTCAAAGTCATGGAAAGAAAAGTTTCTATGTTCACGCAAAATGTTTTTCACTAAAAGGAGACATGGTTAGAAGTAAACGGTATGGAACTTTGGTAAAACAATCAATTAGAGGTGAATTTATGTTGAATGCATTATTTGTTGGGACTTGTATCAAAGTCATCAAATTCCATTGAATATCCAAATAAATGTCACCTATTTTACGAGAAAAATACCGAGAAAATCTCAATTTTATGCTCATATTGAAAATATGCCATACATAGAACTGAAATACAAATTAACACAACTGTGATAATTTCTACTTCTTTTGATAGGGTTGTATCAAAAATCAAAATATCAGATGAAACAAATCTGAGAAATCAATTCAAAATAGTTGGAAATCCTGATTTTTTGTGTAAATTTGATTCTAAAGCAAGACATTGCCTCGAGCTATGGGTAGATGACCTTGAAATGTTTTGAATGTAAAGTGATAGTGGTAAATGAAATTTGTATACATGTATGCTTCTTCATAATCAGACTCAAAAATGGGGAGAACAATGATTTTTAAATATGTGGTATACCGAAATATTGATTCTAAGTTGCTACAGTGACGGTTTTTGTTTAATATTCGTGACAAAATATGTGAGTTTCACCATAAATTTTATTTCCTGATTTTTCCAGCAATGGACATTAATTTTGTCAAGGTCACATAATATACCAATAATGTGTGCCAAATTATGTCTTTTAACCTTCAGAATAGTCAAAAACAGGCAAAATAACCCTAAAGAAAACCCTTATTTTTACTTAATTTTTACATATTTTGAAAACTAAATATCAACAACTATATTATCACCCCTCCCCCTAAAAGTTATTCCATTTAGCTTTTAACTTACAAAGAAAAGTTTTTGTGTTCATTAAGTAAGTTTTGACCATGTTTTTTATGGCAACAGGATACCACAATATGTCATATTTTTCATATATACAAGGGCGTTAGACAGATGGGTCCCCTGTACCATGGTAACCGTGGTTCAAATATATCAATATGGTTTGTTTTCATTACATTAAATATGATAATAACAGAAAGTTTCATCAAATTCATGATATGCCGTGGCCAGCTGTTATAGGTTTTTACAGAGAATCCTTATTTATTGTTCTTGCTCTGTATACATCAACTATTGAATGTAAGTGATGAAAAATTTCATAATTATTGGCGGTATCTTCTTTCCGTTACTGTAGATGGACCAAGGAACATTATCTACAATGCAACGAGTTCATCATACACTGCTGTGGAGGGAGAATCATTTGGACCATTTATTTGCACAGCAGATTGTTTTGAGGAATGCACTGCCTATTGGAGTGGCTCGTATCACGTTGATGGAAACATTCTATATATTCAAAAAGTAGAACGAAGTATTGACGGTTACTCTTGGAATTGTCATTTATATAATAGCTTTGGAAGTTATTCTACAAATAGTTTCAGGATAGAAGTAAAATGTAAGTACGATTTATCAGTATTATTCTTCATGAATTCATGTGCGCCTATGTTCGATCACTTTGTCGTGTACATCTTCTGACCTCATTTGCTGAGACCCATGAAGAATACAGTCGAGCCCGAAAATCTTTTGGAACAACTTGACAAAAATGTTGATTTCCTCTAAAAGCAGGATTTTTTCTGTGGTTGCATGGAAATTTTCATTTTTAAAGAACTAATGCTATATACTATTTTCACAGATGTTCTTACAGCACTTTAAATCGCCTATTGTCACAGAAGTATGTAAGCCCAACTGGGATAACCCTTATAATGGAAGTCTTTGAGAAATTTTTGGGATTTGAATTACCTTCTTCATATCTAAAAAAAGCTACTAAGAATATTAATTCAGTAGTTTAGATGAAATGTGATGACTACGAATCTGGACAAATTCAACAGGGATTTTTCAATCATTTTTCTCATTGGATAGTTTTCGCGAATTTCGTACATGTATGAGGATAAATGACAAATATGGATAATGACCATATCCCTGTATACAGCACAAAATCGATAACTCAGATAATCAGAAACCGATGGCATACAAAAGCAGGATAAAACAGGAACCAAAGCAAACAAATTAAAGCCTCCACCATATGAGAAGAATCGAACTCCCGATATGGGAGTGAGACAAGGTGCCCAGGAAGAGTAAGCATCTCCTGCTTGCATGCAACACCCGCCGCTTCAATTTGGTAGAACTGGCAATTCCGGTTACTTCCATTTCGGAAGACATAATGTACAATCTTTAGTTGTCCCGTTACATTAAGGAAGATCGCAACAACATCGCCTGAAGTATGCCCGTTCTGATTTGCATTTAGTCACCTGCCTTAACCATTGTTCAAATTTTTGGCAGCTTTCCTGCCCAAGTAAGTTTGTGTCGTCAAACAATGGAGAACAATCAAAGAGTGCAAAACATTCGTAAAATCTTGATTAGAAGTAATTCCAATCTTCCTTATTGGAAAGGTTTGCATGCTTTGGCGATAACGACTTCTTTCGAATCAATTTCAATTTGTTTATTCTTTTCAGATGGTCCTAAGAATCCAGCGCTTATTCCCAGGAACAAATTGACGTTTGACTTCAGAGGGAATGAGAACCCTGTCTTTCCTTTATTCAGATGCACTGCCGAGTGTGACCCAACTTGTACTTATATTTGGTACAAGAATAAGAAGTTCTTCGCCAATGCCAATGTCCTACAGATTCAGAACTTAGCTCCACAGGACCATGGGAAATATCACTGTTACGCCTTCAATGCTCATGGAAACTATACGTTCCAAGCAGTGGATATCATAATGTTTGGTAAGAATTTATAAGTATAATGTTAAAACCAATTTGCTCTTAATTTCTACAAACTCAAATCATCATGTTATCTATCAAATGTTTATAAACCAAATCCCAAAGAATACGAGGACTATCCGTAAAGTTCGTAGACAAGTCTTAAATTCAGGAAAATTAGTGTCAAAAATATTTATTTTTAGCATATTTATTAACATATACTATTTGCGAATTACAAAATGTAAACGATTGTCATAATTTGATTTTATTGTTACAACTATGACTTGGTAATTAGACATAGGATGGTGACCCGGAGCAGGGTGAATTTTTACCGACATATATTGTTGATCACTTTATTCATTTCATTTGCATTTTATAAAATCCCGCGGATAAAACAATAACTTTATATTGTGATGTTAAAAGTAGTTATGACATCATAAAGTTTGAACGTTCAACGTTTCAAGATGACAGAGAAAACCGGATCTGAAGGTAATAAGTCGTGATCGTCATTGTTCAGAACAAAAGATGTTTTCTGGAGAGGTGGAGCAGACAGAAGTGATAAAATTTTCTATCGGCTTCATAAAAGTACCGACAGAGATACATATATTCCTTAGACAGTCGGAAACAATGATACTAAAGTCGTTGTTTATAAGTGGCAAATAGGAATTATGGATGCTAGGAAAGACTGTCTATAATTGAAAAAGTGCTTTTAAATTAAGAACGTGACGTGATTAATTGGTTTTGTTGGTTTTTGTGTAGTCATTTGTGTTTTATAATTTGTGATTCATTGGTCTTGTTGGTTTATGTGTAGTCATGTACGTTTTTGCTATAATCGAGAAGGGAAAACTTATATTTGTACATCTGAATCAAAGGGTTTCTTTTCCGCTACAGAATACAGATCATACAAATCATGGACATGTTGCGACCTGTGTAACTCTCCCTGGGCACTTGGTCCCACTTCGAAATGTTATTCATTTCTAGGTTTGCAACTGTTCCTATGAGTATTCTTCTCGGCTTTGAGACTGAATAACTGATAGGTACTTCTCTAATGTTTATTTGATAGTTCTTTGATAAAAGCTATGACATAAAGGTCTCACGGAACACCTGTCTCGTAATGTTGCTTTGAGGGAAGGGTTTTTTTCCCAATCTGTTGCCTTTGCAAACAACTTATTTAACATTTTATATCTCAATATTCACAATACCCCCTCAAAGTACTAGAACACATATAGACATTACTTTCTTCTAGCTTCCATGTGCCAGAACATTGAATGGAAACATACCCAAAATGACTCTAAAATTATGCAAATTTGAGCAAAACCTACCCATTTTCAGGTCGCCATAGCTCAGGGAAAAAGAATTTCCCACAAAATATGGTTACTATGTATCTCTAGATAAAATCTGAAACTTTCAAATGGTACAAAATTACATACCTCTTCCGTGATTCATTTTCTCACAAATTTATCATCTATGAAAAAGACTGGTATTTTCCCTCCATATTTCTTACCTATTTTCAATTCATGGTCAAAACAGCAAACCGAAAGTAAGCCGGCTGCATGGGAGTTTCTACACAGTTTTGGATCTGTCTATGATGCCTATTTTCAGCAGAAAATCCTCCCAAATTTATTTAAACTTCAAAAGTCAACATTTCCCATTAAAATTTAAAGCAACTTTAAGTTTACTTAAAATAAGAATTTTGACAGTGGTAACTTTTTTGAAAAGTCGCTACATGGAAAAGTCTAGAGGTGTTCCGCGAGACCAAAAATTGGCAGTTTCAAAAATAGAAACATTAATGCATTATGTCAAATTGATAAAGAGCAAAATAAAAAACTTCTTACAGACGACGGAGGTGGTAAGAAATTGATTTATTCTCTTTAAACATTTATTGGCAGACAGCGTGTTTAACTCTTCCACATTCCAAACACAAAGTGTAAATAAGACGACGATGGAAGTGATCAAAATTGTTTCTTTGTAAAACATTTTAACCATTTGTACACCAGACACGTGTTTCGGATAGTACTTCGTCTTCATTGGTACTTCAAGTTATTTTCAGACATCTTATTTATTACAGTATTCTAGATTTTTACAGACTTTCTAAAATACATCATGATGTATGATTTTTAAGTAATCGATAACAAATTGATTTTATATTTTCATACCGGCACCTTTCTCTACATTTAAGGTTCATATGAGCATGTTGACTCAATGTCTTTTTTCAAACATTCTTGTTTCAAACATGCACAAGGGATGCTGTTCGTGACGCCATAGAGGAGGATAAATCTAAGCTAAAATAGTTGTTCAGAGGATGTTTCTTAAGTGAACGAAATGAACAAGCATGAACTCTCAATACTTTTGAATTATTGATTCCATTCACTTTCAGATAATCCTACTTACATAATACATGAACCATCCAAAGATTCATATGAGCTTCAGATAGGAGATCACCTCGGACCAATCAACTGTTCTGCTGACTGTAATCCTGAATGTGAATATTACTGGTCAACGCCAACAGGACCAATCACGGGACGTGTACTAAACATCAGCATTACGTCTCCCATACAGGGTGGGGAATATGTATGCCATCCATGGAATGATAACTACGATTGGTCAGCAGATCCAATACATGTCGATAGTAAGAAATTCGTATCATGAGAATGTTGACGATAGACAATAAATACTGTGAACATGGTTATTTTCTCTGAGGGATTTCGCGAATATAAAATCAAGACGTTATGCATGGGGATATTTCTCGATAAAAATGTCTTTCCCATTGCAAGAATGCAGCGATATATTTTTTTTCGCGTTAGGGAAATTTTCGTGAAGCCCCTTGATTCGTGAAAACGCGAAATTTATCCCAAGCGAAAATTTCTACGTTTACAGTACTTCAATTTTTTTTACCTTATTTTATACAGAAGAAATCGTTCAAAAATAATTGATTGTATCTAAAAAGGAAGAAATGTCATCATTCTATCCATTCCTCGTTTCGGTCTCAAACATTACAGATGAGAATAACATGTTGAAATGTGCAATGGTGCACTGAAAACTTACAATAGAACATATATTTCAATATTGAAAACTATCATATTCTTGTCGATAAATGTTATAAACGAGTGCATGAATTAATACGACCTATATATATCCATGTTAAATGTTGGTCAATATCATCAGCCGACCCATGCAGTGAAAGAAACTACAGCCCTTTAAAAGACTACGTACGGAGATCACAAGGCACCAAAATAACGTCAGCTCCTCTGTGTGACCAAGACCTAGAGGAGAACTGGTACAGAGCAGGATTTACCGACATACCAACAGAACCACCTTCAATGTTCTCTTGTGGAACTACGTATCCAATATGGATCAATGGTTTGAAATTTTTTAATTCAAAAATTAAATTTCTTATGTTTTTAACCGTTGATTTAGAATATCATTGAATTCATTAAACAGGGGTCCACAAATATCATGATACAAACGTTATTTTCTGTTCCATCAAGCTTCTGTACCAAATGAGAGAAAAATATTAGAAATCCAGGCCTGTGCAAGAGGATTATATTCGGATTGTGAATATTCGTTCCAAGTATCTGTAAAGAATTGTGGTGACTACAGGGTCTATAGACTAAAACCAACTGATATTTGTCCATCTGCATATTGTTTAGGTAGGTGAAACTTTATAATAAACAATGTATTCCATGAAACTGGAAACATCAAACAATATTTCCCTTTTCTAGGGTATTTATACTTTGCATTTGTTTTAAGGATCCCGCAACCTAATACAGTACTTCCGATTAAAATTGCGCATTTTCATAGGTACCTGTTAAGATAAGGCGTAAAATCTTCCCTGAAAAGTCAAAATTTCAAAATGCAAAATATGAGAATTTTTTGGGGTAGAAATTTCAAGTTACTTGGTCCACTTATGAATCTGCTGTCAGATGGGATAATTTATGCAAAATAAGACCGATATTTTGGTCAAAATAAGCATTTTGTTACACAGAAATCAATGGAAAACGGAAAAGTTTTATACAACATCGTTCCCCCCTCGCTTTACAATACCACTTTCACCAAAGGTGTATATAGATAAAACACATATTCTGGCCAAGTGGGGTTCTGAAAGGGGGAACAATTTCCCACAGGCGAAAAACGAAAAAAGAGGGATGGATGACTATTTTTAAATTTGCCTTTAGAGCGATAAAGTAGGTTATATTACCATCTTTTTTCATTTTATGTCTCGTAACAATCTATTCAGAGTGTGTTGAGATAAAAAGTTTAACCGTTTAGAAGGAAATAAACGAGAAAGTTGTCTATTTCTACACCGTGTGTATTTCGCGCCAGAAAGCTATATCAGTGGATGAGAAGAACGAAATAAAACCGTTTTTCAGTTTCCGGATTGCTGAGTTTGCCGATTTTATTCATATAATAACAAAGTTAATTTCGTTTATCCACTTTTGAAATTAAAGGTAACAGAAGCTTAATCAACGTAAAAATTTTGGAAAAAAAAAATCATGTTTTTGTGCATTTTCGTTCGATATTCGACGTTTTTCGTCATCTGTAACCTTACCTTTTCAACCCGTAATCATAACCTCTTTCACCAATTTTTAAGAAATAAAATACCTACTATGAATCTTATAATACTTCATACTTTTATACTGACCAACTTTTAGCAAAATTGGAAGGACAGCGCACGAGAAATAATCAAGTGCTTTCAGGGCTAAATCCGGCCCTTATCTTAACAGCTCCTTTCCTGACAAATGCCGATGATTATTTAATAAAAAATTTCGGGATGGCACAGTAGATCATTGTTTAAATAGTGTAATTCCTCAGTTTAGCTAGAAAAGCATGTTTAGCATTCTTTTTGAAGATATTTAACAGCAATTCTCTGTAAGAACCAAAGAATTTCAAAACATGTTGGCACGGCATGTCATGGATTTTTGAGATTTTTGGTATGGAAGTTCAATATGAAGTACTAGTATGTAAATCAATCCCAGTTTTTTCAAAAAGGTTGTCGTTGCCATGGTAACCGTGTCTGAAGTTTAAAAAATCGGGAAAATCTATGGGACAAGGCATATTTGTAGGCTTCGTTACCATGGAAACAAGTTCATTTTAAACCTTAAATTGTTTTGATTATTTTCTTTTAATCCTTATTATTATGCATATTTGTAAAGTTTTTTACATTGATCTCGGATGCCTTATGTATACAAGATGAAAAAGTGGACCAAAACAGGGTATCAAAAGGCTTTGTTTTGGGCACTCAAAGACCCTTTTTTGCATGTTTTTACTGTTTTACAAGGTTGAAAATTTCATAAAAGCACCAATTTTTGAAGTCCAAATTCTAGTTATCCAATTAGTATCATCTTTGAACTCTACATGAATATAAAAAATTAATTGGGCTATTTTGTCCTTTTATATACAAAGCAGCATCAAATTTAGTTGCTATGGCAACAATCGGCTGAAAGGTTTCAATACGATGAATTTAAACACAACCTCTATCAAACTATCTATGCATGATATTGGAATAGAAGTTCATGTATACATCTATCACAGGCGTTTTGATATAAAAATGACCTTGAAAATATTTCAAGGTCACCCACTGAATTTTCAAGGTCATTAAACTTTAAGTGACCAGATTTGACGAAAAATCCTGATTTGTCATAATATGAAGGTGTCAATATTTTAGAAACCTTGAAATATTGAACTTAACAGTTATTTGCGATAAAATGATAAATGCATCACTTATTTCTTAGAACTATTGATTATGTTCTTCATATCTTCGAATATCTAAATTCTTGGTGAGTATTTTGATAAAAAAGGGACGAAATCTGTATTTTTCTTGTTTTTGACGGAAAAATATTTTCCTATTGAATTGCTAAAATTCAATAAATTCTAAGATTTGTCTTTCTTATATTCATGTGCTTTCATAATATATATGACCTATAAAAATATCTAAATAAAAAAATCACTAAAATCGGTAACAGAAAAATTAAAAAATCAATATTTTATGCAAAATTTGAGTCTCAAAGTATAAATGACCTTGAACATCGAGCCATAGACCTTGAACATTTTAATTGTTCTCATGTAAAAAATATAAGTCGTATCTATACATGCATACATTTTGACAATCTTATGTAACTCTAAAGAGGAATAAAATCAATTTCAAAGATAATATGAAACAAGCAAAAAGGTCTAATGTTGCCATGGCAACGGTCTTTGACGACAGAACTTGGGTAAAACTCTTAAATACCCACTCCATTTTTTCGTTCATTTTATTTGTCAATAAACATACATTTCCATCGATGAAAATCACTAGTCTCCTATCGGTGCCTTTTGTGATATTTAAGATTGAAAATGGTCAAAACCACATTAAATTGGCCCTTATTTTCACCTCTATTTTTCGATTCATTTTGACTTATTTTGGCTGAATGCAATAAGCTTCCTGTAATAAATATCACATATCTAAGTGTACTGAGTAAGAATGGAAGTAAGGAAGAATAGATTATATAAAGATGAACAAGCTGTTACAGTGGTATCCATGGCAACGAAGTCTCCGGAGCTGGCTTATTTCATGGTCCCAAAAGTGCTATAAATAGAATGACCTCGTTACCATGGCAACCAGAGGTCACATTGGCTGAAAAGTGTTATTTTCATGGTCAGTACTTAATATATACCAATTATACCGAAAATCATCAAAATCCATGACATGCCGTGCCGAACGATTTTGGTCCTTACGGAGTATGGCTATTAAAATTTTTATTTGTGGTGATTTATTATTGAAAATGCATTAGGGGTTGAATACCTTAAAACGCTATAGTAACAGCGTATTTTATACATGTACTCCAGACTTTTTCAATAGATAAAATTGTCAACCGTGTTTCTATGGAGCTCTGTCCTTGAAAACGTACGTTTGTCTGTTTCGCTATGAAGTTCTGTTTTCATATTTATTTCAAGAATAGGTCAACTTACAGTCAATGCTTAACTTTTCAAGCCTCTACAAAGTAATTTACTTTTATAGATATTACATAGATCAGATAAGTATTTTTTTAAAACATGTTATTCTTCATTTTGGAAATAGTCTTTCTACGAAGAAAAGTTTATCTTTAATGTGGGTCCCTACTCATTGACTCAACAGATGAAATTTGTATTTTAGGGCTTTTCCTGAACACAATGGTCCAAATTAATAATAAAACACAGACATAGATATGCAATTTTTATTTCATCAACGATACAGTACTCTATGGACATGTACCCTTGCACATTCAGATAGAGGAAAATCAAATATCCAGCATATGATTTTGAACCCTCCAAATGCAGTAATGATAATAAAATGTTTATTTGTTTTATTCTATGATAACAAGTCATTTACAAGGAATTTAATACCTAAAATAATATTCAAACATAAATATCAGTATGATAAGTCTCCAAACATAAGGGTACCCCCTTATATTTTATCACATCTTTGAACAATGATTTATATCAAATCCATCTTTTTGCAGAAAAGAACAGATGAATTTTTTATCGTTATGGTACTTAAAATTATAAAATGAATAAAAACTAAATAAAATTATGTATGTAGATGAAGAAAAAACTCATACAGGTACACAGTTTTATAAATGATCAAGATATGGCTCCAAAAATAAGGGTACCCTATGATAATGTCATCGCATTTTCAACTAAGAATATATAGTATAAATATAGTATATCCCATTTTTGCATAAAATACCAGATGGAAATTCTTCATTTTGCATTATTTCATATGTCACTGTAATGTCTATAGATGGTAAAAGAAATCACATAAAGGTAAACGGTTTATAAATAAAGATATCGCTCCAAAAATAAGGTTAACCAATTGCAATTTCATCGCTTTTTCAACTAAGTACTAAATCGGTACTATATTTATCTTTTGCGTAAAATTCTTGATGGAAGTTGTTCATATTGCATCATGTTATAAGATAATGTTAATAGATGAAGAGAAGAAAAATCACATACAGGTATACGGTTTATACATGATCAAGATATCGCTCTAAACGTACTCACCGCGTGGGATCGAAACGTATGGTGTTGTGCTTCCTTACAAAGTTTTTTGGTATTCTCTCATTTTCTAAATTAAACTTTTCAAAACTGAACAGCGGTTGCAGTAGAGCAACACCTAATAAATAAATCCATATCGTCAAGGTATATGGAAAGTTCATTGATTTCGCAAACACTTCAGTAGTTTATCGACGACAGAAAATAATTCCTTTTGACAAACTCTTGAAGTGTTTGCAAAACCTACAGACTTTTCAGATATATAACCGACATGGACTTGCTTTTTAGACATTGCTCTACTGCAACGTCTCATTAGTTTTGTGCAGTATCACTTAAATGATGAGAAAACATCAAAATTCTCCGTAAAGAATCACAACATCATACGTTTCGATCCCACGCGGTGGTACTGCGTAGAAGGAAAACCTATAATGGTTCGGGTAGGGATCGACCTTAAGGTTATTGTTCCACCTAAGGAGGAAATGCATTCTAATTCTCTAGAGATACAGAGTATATCCAAAATTGATTTTAGCTTACTCATGTGAATCATCTAGGCCTGAAGATCTACAATCCATGTGCTTTGCGGCAAGTATTGAATAGTGCGCCCCTTAGACATATCGTAACATAATTTCTCGAAACGTGTTCTGCTCTATGATCAGGTAGGAGAGTATGCCGTATAAGGAAGTTGACCTTTGTCTATTTGCGTATCTAAATTTGCTACACAGTATCTCGTGACAGCCCTCTCAACCAATGCAATACCGCTTTACGATAAACACTCTGACGTACACATAAACAAATACACGTGTTTCGTAAAATATTCCAGTGGTCAATCTAAAATCACTCGGTAGAAAAATTCTGTGATAGTTTTGTGGATTTGTGGCATGATAGGGGTGTTTTCTCTTTGAAGTCCATGTACTGTAATCATGACAGAGTCCTCAACTCTAGTGGGAGGAGCTTCATGTGTGACCTTTGATGTACAATAACTTTCTTTTTAAACAATTATTGTACGACTCTCTGTCCAATAACTTTACTCAAATACATGTATACACAGACAAAGTGGTTTCAAATAAAAAGGCAAATTGATCATTTCAAATAATTTTATTCATCAATCATAAACAAGTGACTCTTGTCAAATTTGAATATTATGAAATTATAACTCCAAAAGTTACATGTAATGTTCAGTCTGAACAACGTTACCATGGTAACAGACTAACAGTTATTTCAATTTCGTAGACTGTTTTCACAAAAATTAATAACAATTGAGAATTTATATTTTCACAACAAATTATTTAAAAATTCCATTTACTTTGCAAAATTGAAGGTGCAATTTTGAAGCACAGAGTTTCCGATATCTCGTAGAGGAAGTCGCGGATCCAAAATGTTGTTAGGTTCGCTTGCTAACGGTGGTGGTGCGCCCACTGCAGCCACTTTTAAGTCCGATTGATCCATCGGCATATCATTTAACATAGGTTCGATTTTCGCTTCACTTTTTACTTTTTTCATAGGCGGATCCAACACAGCGGATACTGATTTCAGCATTTCTGAAGAGGGTCGCTTATATTTCCGCACACCCACAATTGATCTGTGGCCCGTTCGCGACATTATCTCCTGTTCTTCGATTCCAGATGTGTACAATTGAGTGGCGCAGGTTCTCTTGCCGCTATGGTTCGTAAAATTTCCTTTCAGACCGCCCAATGAACAAATAGTTTTCATGAAAACCTTGAGTTTGTTGATGCCGACAACTTGGTTTCCGTAACGGATTGGGCTTTCACTGGATCCCGGTAATGGTCTTCTGTAGAATGACCCTTCATTGCCGAGGGAATCCAGGTATAGGGAGAAATAATCGGCAATACAACGGTCACCTGAAAAATATAAATTGAGAAACTTTGAGAACCAAATACACAATTATAAATTTTACATATATACATTTTTATTAGATGTACTTCAATGCAAAGTCACAATACTCCAGGTCGGTAGTGAAAATCTACATTCCCGAAAAATGCAACCTTCTATTAAGGGTCCGGTACAGGTGACTCTCCATGGTTCATTGACCAAAAGTGAAAGTAACTGTAATGAACCACAAAGAGCAAAATTTTGAAATTTTGCTAATGATTTTTAAATATTACATATAAAAAAGTATGACAGGGTGCAAATAGTAAGAAAAAAATTACTTACATGTACAGAAATGCAACTTTAATATCCTTCCTCAAACTTTGCGCAGACTGACTGTAAATTACCATTTATAATTCCAAAATTATCTGCAAAAATTAAAGCGAAGACTGCACAACAACAGTTTACTTTCTAAATTCCAAAAAAAGTGACAGTTGATTTTATATTAATTTCTGAATCACTGTACCCTTCCTGAGAAAAAATGATAAATCCATTTTGAAAGTAGTTCCATTCACCATGTGTACTGTGCTATTTTTAGATTTAAAAAAACCCATCATGTAGATAAATTTAATTTAAGGTATGGAAGCCCATACTGATCATTGTTCTATGGGAATTTAAATCTTTGAATAGTTTTAAGGATGACTCTTTAAACATGCAACAGGGATTCTGATATAATTAATGTAACAAAATTCTTTGATGTTGTTGAATGAGAAACATATAGATGAAACATTTTAAAAATAAAATTTCAAAGGAAGATAACTCCTATCATATTAATCTTTTTTAAATAAGGCTGCTACTTTTTCAATTGTTAAAAATTGTTTTAAAGAAAATCTTTTGTGAAATCAAATAAATTATTAGTCAAATTCAAATGTCTTCATATATCTTTTCCTCTCTGTCATAACAAATTTACTTGTAGCATAAAGTCTGATTCAGCCAAAAAAATGTGTTTGACTTTGTGACATCAACCTTCAGAATAAATAATTAATATACATGTTTCTTAACTAATATATTTACCTGTAGAAAGTTTTTACAAATCTTTGAATTTTAAAGATCCATTATCCAGATCCTCTTGCAAATGATCAACCTCGTACGGTTCCTCCTCACCCTTGTACTGCACTTCATACACAGCACCTTCCCCACCATCAACACCCTTACACAGTCAAAAACAGTACCTGTAAGGAAATAATTATCATGTGTTCTTTATTTGTATATATTTGTCATTTTATGCTTTCTTTTGATTAAACAACACGTAGTTATGTAAAGTTGGAGGGGCAGGTCATCTAGGAGCTGTCCATTGAATTTGTAGAAGGAGCAAATCACTCCGGTGCTCCCTAACAAGGGTATATAAGTTGTGTGTTTCTGGCCAGTGTGTCACAATTTGTAACAGTATGTAACATGATGGATTGTTATTTTTATTGGACTCATATTTAATAAATTAGTTATTTTAATAGTGACTCTTATTACAATGTATTATTTGGAATTGTGATCTACGTTACCTTGATAGACACAAAGCATTACAAGGATTCTTGTCCAACATTGTATGTTGTGACAGTGATTGAAGCAGACAACCTGCTCTATTTATCAAAGATGATCACTTTAATACTTCTAATTAGTAAAAGTAGATTGTTTATACAACAATTACAACATGCAAGGGTACCAAACAGACAATACATCATATAGAAAACGCTCAAAACACCCATGCTACATACCCTCGTACCACTCTAATGTCTGCTTCGTTTCATCTGTGCACCACTGGTGTATAATATGCCTGCCAACAAATTTGGTTCTTCTTTGTCTTCTGTTGGTCCCCCTACATCTGACTTCTGGACTTTTGTCTCTACTTGGCCCTTGCTCATCTACAATTTAAATATGTAAATTATCATGATGTCATGGCATTACAGTCCAAACAGCCACCATTGTACAGGTATGCTAGCAAGAACACCTGCAAGGTATATATATACACAATGTATATATTAGACATATGTAGCACCTGCAACTATATATGTGTCTATTGTCCATAAAGGACAGGGTCTGGCGACTTGGATTACATTGAAATACATGCTTTATAAACTATATGAAAAAATTGTATGATAATAAAATACATGTACTTTGCACATGTTGTAAATAACAATGAAGAAGTTAAAACTTGAATGTGCTGAAGGACATTACAGATAACCTATAGGTTAAAACCATGCGATGTGACAAAAATATTCCATACATTACCCTTACTCCTGTTGTAAAAATACCCTCTATATGTACTTTCAATACTTACAGTTTTTGGGAGGGAAAAGGGGGAGGGGTAGGTAATATAGGAAGAAATAATTGCAAAACATATCTTAAATACACCTGTCCATGTATAAATAAATAAAGCAACTATTTGTGATATCTGACAAGGAATTGAAGGAAATGTATGAAATACAACTGTGTAAAAATGGAGTACCTGAATCTGAATCTACCACTCCAGTTGGTACTCGCTTACTCTTCTTTTTCTGAGCAGTTCTACCTACTTTTCTTTTTTTGCAGTCAGTAATGGCTGGTGGAATGTACTAAAATGAAAAATTAATATTCAAATATACTGTCAACTACTGTGTAAACATAAGAGATGCTCCATGACAGGTGTTCAAAGATAATTGCTTGAAATAAATAAATGATAGACAAATTGGTCATAAAATAGTTTAACATTGTACAACCAAGCAATATTTATTGGTGCAGTTACAAGACTTTGACTATGATGTCTTTTTGAAAAAAATAAAGGAATTATAAAACATGAAGAAAATAGAGGTAACATGCGATTCACTATCATTATGACTTTGAAATAAGAAATTGCTAAAGAGGACATAGCTCATTATTGCAAAGCTGAATATCCTATGTGACCTTGAACAGATTGAGTCAAGGTCAGGGTCACTGGGACATGTCAAGATATCCAACAAATTATATACATTTAAGATATTGAATATCGGACATCAATGTGTTTGAGAACAAACTTGGGTGTAGAGGTTAAAGAAATAATGACTGACAGACAGACAGACAGACAGACAGACATCACCAATCTATGAGCCCGAACGTTGCTTTGTTATCCATCATCTCGATAAAACATTTCCAGTACATGAAATCTATATACAATTTTTAGCAAACTTACCTGAAATGTATCCTTTGACAAGCTGAACATTGTTAGGGAGGGGGACAGACCAAATATAAAATATCTTATCCTTACCCATTATTATATATTGCTTGTGCATATATCTATATAGAATTGTGTTACTTTAATCTGTTTTAAAAAACTTACCCATGGTTTCTCAGGCTCTCGAATTCCTTGTAATGATGTCTTTCTTGGGGAAGCAAGTTCAGGAAGCACACACTTAAAGTAAAAAGCTTTCAGCTTTGGTACCATAACAGAATTCCACAAGTTGTCATCTCTTTTGATGCGCTCAATGTGTATTTGGTAAGGATCTGTACGACGCACAATAAAATCTAACCACTCAAGTTTGCATATATTAAGCTGTCCTTGGCATTGGTAATAGTATTTATGATTTCTTTTCAAAGACAGTTTATTTTCACACAACTGTAAACAAAAGGTACTTTTTTGGGCTGCCTCCTCAAATGATAGTAAGTTAGTCTGTAGAAGGTTTTTAATCTCTAAGAGTCCCTTATCACTGGAACCTTCTTCCACATACCCATCTGGACTAGCAGCAAGATACTTGTGATCACTGTCAATAACCAAGCCTCCTTGTTTCACATTTACCTTCAATTTCTCTGTCTGAGCTTTTAAGTGTATGTACTCTTTTATTGTGACCGACTCTGCCTGTAGCCCTTTCCTTGTATACTTGTTTCCTGAAAATTTGGAATAGAGAAGTCTTGATACTAGAGGTGACACTTTTGATGTGGTAGTTTTGTTTACGATATCTCCAAAGTTTGATGAAGTTAAACGCTTCCTTCTTTCAGCAGTCCATGTTGATGAAAATGACTGTGATACAGTTTTTCTTTCAATCTCCTTTACCTGAGTTGTTGAAATTTCTATTTCCTTTGCAAGATAAGACAACTTCCTACTTTCCAATGCCTCAGGAGAAATATCGGGGGATCCATCCAAGCAGTTCTCACCATATTCACGTCTTGCCTTTTTGCTTGCACTTTTAGTTACACTTTCAGCTTTCCTCTTTGCTGCTCTGACCCTTGTCTCAGGCTTGGCCTTGTACTTTTTACTGTGGACAAGTTCACGCGCCCTTTGGTGGTAATGACCAGTGAAGATGTTGGTTGGTCTGACACCTGTTGCTCTCTGCCATACTATTGGTGACCATGCTGTTCCAAAGTTTTTTCGTAGAGCTCCACCATAGCACCTGGTATGCCAGGATCCCCTTTGACATCTATTTGTTGTTTTCCCACCATCAAATTTACATCTAACACTCATCCATGACTCAGCTAAGTTTGTTGTAAAGTTTCCAAGTAAATATGCACTTTTCGCAGCTACTCTTTCCAAGAGGAATCTCACATCCTTCAATATTTCCAAATCAATGCTTCCATTTCCTTCATAAACAAATGCATTCCTCGCCTCCTCCATCTTTTCAGTCATCCATTAGATCTTTCCAAATATTGACCACTTCATCAAGTCCATCTGCTTCATCATTATCATCTTCTTGTTCTGTACAAACAGTATCTCTTTTCCGACAGAAGTCACTACACTTTGAATGATCTCCTAACACATGATTCACAGTATTGCGAATGTCATGTGCTAACAGTGTCTCTGATGTTACTGACGACTTACTTTTTTCCGTAGATCTTAACCGGATTGCACATCGGACACCTCTCGTAATGCGCATTATAGCTTGTTTGGTGAGACGACCTTTACCCTTAAGGTGCGGCTTTTCCTCCACAAGCTTCTCAAGATTGGAGCGGAGGCATTTACATACATGATTCGCACATTCCAGCTTCTTAACATCTCTACCCCACACTGGAACCTTTAGAAAAGTATTGAAATGCATTTTTATACGCCCGTCATAAGACAGGACGTATTATGTTATGACGCTGTTCATGCGTCTGTCCTATGTCCGTCCGTGTGTCTGTGCATCTGTCCATTCATCAGATGTAATGTTTTCCAGTCTTTTTTCTAATGTCCTTTCAAGATATTGGATTGAAACTTGACATATGACTTGATATCAAGTGGCGTAAGATCGAGTTTTGTAAAAATGGACCTATTTTTAGCAGAGTTATGGCCCTTGAACATAGAAATTTTCAACAATTTTACAGTTTTCCAAACTTTTTTCCGCATTCTTTGCAGCTATTGAATTGAAACTTGGTATACACCTTCATTATCATAAATAAATTACAGATCCAGTTTTAGTTTGCAATGGATTGACTTTTTTGCAGAGTTATGTACCTTGAACTTGGAATGGCTCTAAGCCTTAGGACCTTCAAATTTATCATGTGGTTTGACAGTTTAACAAATTAGACAAAAAAAATTATATTTTTTCAATGTCAGGGCTCTAAGGTCAAGGTCATTTCTTGCTAAAAAAAAAGCTGGGTTTATTTTGGAGAAATGTTTATTTTGAAAATTCATTTAAATACTAATTTTGATTTATAATTTTGCAAACTTTTTTGGAGAAGACTAAAAATGAGTCATGTTGTTTCATATTTGATTCTTACAATTGAAAAATTATGTGTACAGGCAGGGCTCTCACACCCATTTTTGGGACTGTGGCCATGGGCCTAGGAAATGGGAAAAATAGCATAATTTCCTCAAAAATTGTGAAATATCTAAAATAAGTTTTGATGCCTTTTGAATAAAATGAGAATGTTTTACTCATTTTGTTGAATTTTTCATGAGGTGTCAAATTGGGAAAAATTGTCAATTAATTTGGAGAAAGACATACTATAATTCCTTTACCTTTCTTTGTATCAATTATATTAATTATCTTAATATCTTAACTTAATATTTTGGTATTTTAATAGCTTAAATAATGTGTTTCATTACATCGTTGTTTGATATTCTAATTAAGTATTCCTGGAAATGTCCATCCTTCATTAATTATGTATTCATCAGTCAGGGGTGGAACTTCAACAAGTAATTGAAACCAGAAGTCTCTGACGAGACTGTAGCTCTCCTGGTTGTTTGGTTTTATTCACTCATTGACATATACATACACACAAATATCAATTTCCATTTTTTTTTAAACCAAAGACCATAGGGAGCAGGTGTTTTAACAAATTATAAGTAGCACAATAAAACAACATATGCATTAGACTGCAACTAGAATATCTCTCATATAATTCAAAACATCCAGGATAAAGTATTTCAAAAAAGAATGCCACACCCATTTTCTAAGATCCTAGGGCCAGGGATGCTAGTTCAAATGAACTATCAATGACACAAGAAGACCGCAGATCCATCATATTGCATAAAGAATTAACTCTCCATCATTAAAAACTTTAGAAGAGTTGAGAGCACAATTATATATAGGATAAACTTACGACACCCATTTTCTGAGACCCTGGGGGTAATGGACTCAAACAAAATATCAAGTACACAACTAGACTACAGACCAATCATATTGCAAAAAGAATCAAGTCTCCATCATTTCTAGTGTCAGAGGGATTGCGTGAACAAGATTTCCAAGATTTTCATAGCCACGCCAATTTTCTAAGACCATGGGGGTTAGGGGCTGAAACCAAATGTCAGGTGCACAGCTATACCACATACCAAGTATAATGCAAAAAGAATTAACTTCTATGGTTTCAGGAGTTGTGAGGACAAGAATTGATTACTGACTGACGGACTGACGGACAGACGAACGGACGCCGGACGACAGGTATCGCATAAGCTCAACTGGTCTGAACACCAGTAGAGCTAAAAATTATCTCTACATGTAATCATCTGATTGATATCAAATGCACCCATGATTTCACATAAAAAGTTGAACAATGTTTTATTTCCTATATCAAGTAAGAAAATACAGCAATAGAAAGCAAGAGCTTCTATACAAAATAAGTCTCTTTGGTGATCATACAACGAGGAAAACCAGATGAATCCCTGTGATCACCATAGAGACTTATTTTATACAGAAGCTTTGAATGAGAACTTCAGTATTCCCACATTTATTCCCACATTTACTATTCTAAATTATAAAATTTGTCTAGAAGACCCTCCCCTCAGACTTTCTTACTTGTACCTTATAGAAATTTTGTTTACTTAATATTATATTATAAAATTCTCTTATCGCTCTGTTTAAAAGTGAATCAAATTTTTGCCAAAAAATAAAGTAACATTTTAGAATTTTGATTAAAAATAAATATTTTCTATTGATAGAGCACAAACATTCTTTTGATTTTTAAGAGGGGGTAGGGGGGCAGGAATATTTTTCCAAAAAAATTTACGGATCAATATTTTAGGGAAATTTTTTTTCATGATTACGATTTTCTGCGATCATATACTTAATATGTGAAGAACGACACATGTACTTTTGTAACAAAAGAAATAAACCATAAACCGCTAAAGGCGGTAAGGCCGGATTGCGAAGTGTTTGTATTAGATGACGTATACATTTTGGCGCAGACAGAAAGGTAAAAGGTCATTAAAATACTATTGCACAATGAAAAATAGCTATGGTCATAAGGAATGTAAATGTGAAATATAAAAACCCTACCTCTTATAGTTCAAAAGTAGGTGAAAGGTCAATGTCAAGGTCACTAGGTCAAAACTCATGATATCAAATAAAATATCTGGTCATTAAGATTCTGCATGTGAAATTTCAAAGCCATAGCCTCTATACTTCATGAGATATAGCCTAGATTTATTATTTTCAAAAGTAGGTCAATCTCCAAGGTCAAAACTTTTGGTATCCATGGTAAGGTCTTGTGACAAGATATACATATGTGAAATATAAAAGCCCTATCAATAACCATTCAAAACTTATGGCCAAGGTTTAATTTTTTCAAAATTAGGTCAAACTCCAAGGTCAAGGTCACAAGGTAAAAAAATTTGGTATCCATGGAAGGGTCTTGTCACAAGAAATGCACAATTGAAATATGAAAGCCCTATCACTTACCATTCAAAAGCTATGGCCAAGGTTAAAGTTTTTCAAAAGAAGGTCAAACTCCAAGGTCAAGGTCACTTGGTCAAATTTTGTTGCGGTGTTTGATTCGTCTCATCATGGTCTATCACCATGTCAAGTTTCAAGTTGCTCCTCCAAACAGTTTTCTCTCAAGGGACTTAAACATTAACACTTTAACAAAAATATTGACGCACTGACAGACAGACAGACGGACTTCGCCATTTCATAGACCGGATTTTGCTTCGCAATCCGGCCAAAAATAAGTAAAACTGATGAATGCTCCCTGAACATAATACTTTTGAAACCAAATGATTGATTTTCTGAGCGTCTTAGATCATAATGACCTTGACCTTTAACACTAATATGACCTTGAAGACCTTTGTCTGAAAGCCCACATCCTGCAAAACAGTTTGTGAGTTTTAACTAATTTTTCACCATAAGTAACATGTACGTCTTAAGCACTCCACCCCCCCCCCCCTCCCTTTTTGTACAAAGAGAGTTGAATTGGGATTTGGTAGTTTAAGCTTTTAGAGGAAGATATGAGGAGAGCAGGTGAGGAAGAGTGAGAATTGGCCATCCAGCTGAAGGATTACCATCAAGGAGTTCTAGCAATAACCGATGGAAGTTGATACTACAAGTCGTATAAAAACTTTACAGTGACTGTGTCGTCTTGGACGACAAGTTTGCAGATTGTCTAAGAAAGACATGCTACCAAAATTACAATGCATTCAACGCTTCGCTACATACCTGTTCCTGGATTCTAGCATACACCGAGCTATCTCCATCACCAATAAGTCTCATGTATCTCACTCCATGCATCTTTTCGGCACTCTGAAACCCCTCCACTATAATATCTGACTCCATCGCCTGACTGCTATCGGACCAATTTCGGAAGCATTGATGTTTTGGGGGAGTGACTTTCTTTGATTCTGAGATGGTGCAAATAGAGCAGTATTTATTCCTGACTCCAATGTGAAGCAGTTTCCCCGTCTTTGCGCCAAATATTACAGCTACACCTCCCAAAGCATTATAAGTATGTTTATGTGACCTTTTAGACCAACCTCCATCACAAATCACAGTAATTGCAGGAACTCCCTGATGGTAATCCTTACGCTGGATTGCCAACTCTCGTTCTTCCTCACCTGCTCTCTTCATGTCCTCCTCTAAAAGCTTTAACCATGAATTCCCAATCCATTCCTCTGTGCGAGTAAAAGTTTCCCTTCTCATGCTCCCAACTCCTAATGTTGTCATCAGTTCATTCAACTGGGATGAACCTCCTCCACCTGTCATAATCCCCCAAACTGACCTCAAATTTATGTCAATGTTGTTGGAATCCTCATGGGCAAAGCTAGTTCTAAGATCCATATTCTCACCACATGCCTTACATCTGAATCGCAGAGTGCTACAAAAAGACTGTACTTCAACCTCCGAGAAATCAAAAGGTGATCCTTCCGAGACGTGAGAACATTTTGCACCATGAGACAAAATCAATGGAAGAAATCTGATTAGCTGATCCAGACTAATAATCCGATATCCTTCTGGAATAGGTGGTATAGGAACGTGTACTTTCATTCGTGTTCCAGATTCATCAATTCTCAACATTCTCACACGCTTGTGAAAACTGACCATTGGCGGCAAGCGTTTTACAATTATTCGTGCACCATGTCCAATGTTTCTCTTTCGTATTATTCTATACTTACAATGCGTAATTTCATGTTTTGAAGAATTGCTGTAATGCATTGATACATCGGAGACAGATGTGTCTTCAGGATCACAAAGAACAGACCTGTCTTTTCCATTTTCCATGCGTTTCCTCAGCTTATATCGATATGAATTTCTCCCTACACCACTATTAAACCTACGGTTACGAACTTTTGGCTTCCCCATTTTTACAGTGTAAATCAGTAGATGTTTAGTAATCCATTATCACTTCAACTGAACCATATAATTTCCAATAAATCACTTTATTACGTCTTCAAACAATGCGAAATGCATTCTAGTTGTTTCATAAAATTCCAAATAAATAAATTGATCAAACAATTCCAAGAATACAACAAAATGTATGTAGAAAACTATCCAGAATGAGACACATTCACTATATGACACATTCAGTGTACCATACATTCATGCTCTAGTGATTACACCTGATACAGGTAAATAGGACAGGTAAAAGGGGCTCACCATGGGAATAGAAAGGGAAAAATGGGCAGTAAATGGGAACATATTCTACCTACCTTTGAATTATAGACACCATACTTCCTTTAAAGTCATTTATACTTCGTTTTGTCTCTATAAAACCAACTTCTGTATATTAAATAGAAAGACATACCTGTAGGTGTCCTTTGTTTACATCGTCATGTACCTGGACAGGGTAGATAACTCGTAACGATGTAACGTAAGGATTTCCTAGGATATCGGGAGATCTAGGAAAGATCTGGACTGAAAATCATGGGGGAAAATAATTGAAGTTAAATATTGATGTTTTACCTTTGATCAATCTTTAGTTACGCCGAATTATCTCGAAAAGTGAATTCCCGGGTAGTTCTTTTACAAACCGGAAGCTAAGCCTCTTCACCTGCAAAAATTAATCCTTCGCAACGTAAATAGTTCATAAATGGTTTAAGATTATCAACCATACTGGGTCGAAAAAAGATATATTAAAAAGAAACAGCGTTTCAAATCAAAGGTATTGAATAAAGAAAGGACACGCTTACAATTAAATATTAGGAAATCTAACACATAATTAACATCGTCTGGCGGAAGGATATGAAGAAAACAAAACCGAAAGTTAATTTCCGGAATTTTTGAAAACAACACAGAAAAGACGAAAAAATTAATGTTTCAGGGTATTTTGAAATGGTAATCTACAATGTTTAGTTTTCATATCATTTATACGTTGTATAAACTTTGACAACAGGTCGATCAGACTTTAATTTATGTCCAAAAACGACTCTTGTGTTTACACCTTTTCCTCGGTCAATGGCGGGTGTTCGAAAAGCATGGCCGACGTATACCATACTCATTGAACAGGAAAATTCAAGCCTGTGAAACAAATTATGATAAAAATAAAAACAAACTGTTGTAGTGAACACTTCAAACAATGAATTGTGGAAAGAAGAGGCTTCTAAATGCGTCTTACTTTTGAGCTTTGTGCACAGTTCGGTGAATATTTTTCATTTTGTGTTATTTCTATTTAGCTTTAGTAGACCTAACTTCTAATTACATAAATATGCATTATTTAAATGACTTAAATATTTGGCAAAATATGAATAAGTTTGAATTAGTAGATACCACAAGCTAATGAATTTGCTCATACACCTGTTTGGGAAAACAATATGGCCGTACCGGACCCTTAATTGTCATTGAAATAAATAAAAGTCTTACCAGGTTGGCAATGATGTTTGATGTTTTTATTCGTCACAGTCATCTGTCCCAATCCTCCCTTGTATGTTTTTGTGCTACGACCAACAAACTGGATCCATTTCCCGTCTCCGTCAGTACCAATGGAGAACTGCTCACATCTCAAGTCATGGTGTTCATCACAGCCTCGTAGTCCGAATAATTTGGACGCATAAAAAAATATAGTTCTCTGAAGTTGGTCACCGTTGTCCATTCCGAAAACATTTTTTCCCCAGAGTGTTTCTTCGTCTTCGAGTGTTATTGGATCAGCCTGTTTCACCGTGCATCCTAGTCCTTGATCTAAAAGCGTTTTCATCTGAGCATCCATGACTTTTCGAAATTTTACGAAATCCATATTTTTTTCATCCAGGAAGTTCTTGTCAAACACTTCATTACTGCGTAAATAGCGCAGTAGTCCACATGCAATAAGATATAGACTTTTAGGAGGGTACAAGCTTCCATCCTTCTTTCTAGCTTCCACAATAAAACGCTGAAGATAATAATCCATACTTTTAGAATCCATTGTATGTAACTCGGGTACATCACCACGTGTTTCTCGCCATTTTTCGAATACGTTTACGGCCCATTTAGTATTACTTTTGGTGTTTGCGTTTTCTTTACTTTCTATCAAAGTTTGTAAGTCTTGATCGGAAACGGCCACCCCGAATCTCTTCGTATCGCACAAATCGTCATCAGACGCTTCGCGTGTATTTTCTCCTTCAGTTGGGTCCAAGGGCAAGGCGACATCAAAATGCCCATATTGTTCCAGCGTTTGAGACAAAAGTCAAATCTTGAAAGCCCTCATAAACAGCAAACTCATTCTCCATTTCGGCACATACTTGAGATAATGAAATATCGTCGATTTCGCACTCTAGAAAATCAAATTTTTCTATCCCTGTAGAAATGCACCCAGTCTCCATTTTGCTCTCTGCGTTACCTCCATCCATGTCGTAGATTGAAAATCTGCGTTATGACAAGGAGCGCGCTCTTCAAGCGGAACGAGCTACCTGATTGGTTCTTCAAACCACGTGTCAATTCTTTTAGTTTTGATTGGATTCATGCCACAAATCATTTGTCGTGTTCGAATTTGGCGCTCATTTTCGACAAACTTCCTAATATGAATCAAGGCAAAGCCTTTTTGTGCGAGCGGAGAGAAAATAAATATGATTATATAAAATAAAAAAAATCTTTCTTTTTTATTTTCTTGCATTTAGACTATGACGGTTTATCTTATCTTACAAAACTTTCTGTTTGATGATTGCCCAAAAAAGGTAGTATAAGGCAAGTGGAAACACGGAAGCATTTGTAAAATTGGTCTAGACAAGCAGATGAATATTTTAAAGGGAGGGGGGGCCTTAAAATATGGTTCTTTATACTCCCTGTTTTGGCCTAGACCGGAAAATATTAGATTAGGTGGGGGGATCCAGTCAGATTTACGGAAAACTACGAGCAAAAACAAAAGGTGTCTGATTTTGAAAACTAATATCAACGATCTAGTTTAAAGAACTCAGTAGACAGTGCTCAGCTAGAAGTCGGCATCTTTGCTTGAACTGGTCAGATGAAGGATTTATAAACAGACCTGGTTAAAAACGGAATCGACCTTAACTCATATTTATATTTCCTACATGTGATTTTTTTTTTATTTCAAGCCATTCTAATTTTGTAAGAAAAAGGTTAAATGAAAATAAATAACTATATATTGCATATCGACAAAAAAAAAAAAAAAAAAAAAGAATGTCAGACACAATCGTCCAAAGCCTGTTTCACAACATTTCAATAAAAAAAAAAAAACGCTATATCGGAATTCAAAGTTATAATTTTGGAGAAATGTTCGGATGCCTCTAAGTACTACCGTAAAATTCGAGAAGTGTTCTGGATTGAAAAACTTCATACCGTGAAGCCATCCGGATTGAACACAAAATCGCCCATGGGAATACTTTACGGATTATTAACTCTTTTAAAAGCGTAAATTTACGTCAAGCAAAATACGTCCATTAAAGGAAAAACTTACGACGTCAAAGTAACATTAGCGATTTGGCGCGATGACGTCAATGACGTCATAAAAGCACAGTAAACAAAATATTCAACCGGAAATGTCGGAGATCCCGTGGTTACGCCGAGTTGTTGATGCTATTTCGTAATCTGCTTTACGAAAAATTATGTCAAAAAAAAATTTTGTAAACAAAAATTGAGTATCGCTTATACGTCAACTTCGGGCCTTTGCAGCGAGCTCCGCTCGCTATTAGTTAGTATCGAGCGGGCTTCTGAACAACTTTTATATTTTGATATGTTGTTACTTTTGTACGTCTCTAAGTGCATGCAAAAGGAAAAAGTTGTTCACGATCCCGCTCGATGTTATCTTATTGAAAATAATCAAGAATTATGCTATTTGGAAAAGTTCACGTGATCAGTAATGAGCTAGACGTACGTTTTTGAGCTCCGCAGTTTTGGATAAATTCATGCGAAATTTCGACTTTTTAGCGGAAAAAAAATATATGAGGATGTAGAGGATTTTACGCTGATAAAGACCATGTCTTTTGTTTGATGAAATTTTGGCGCATTTTGGATTTATTTTAGTGAAAAACTTCAGATTTACGCTGTTTTGGATTTATTGAATATCGCTCAATACGTGTCACCTATCATTATGTCCCAGGACAAATCTACGGACAGCGATACGCAAGAGGTGTTAATCGATCGACCATTACCTAACACCGAGAGCAATGAGAAAAAGAAAAAAATGGTTCAATTAAACTTAGAAGCAGTGTCCCAAAGTGTCAAAAACACTGTAATATCGTCAAAACCGGCTTCTAAAAAACATAGAGTTAGTAGTTCCGACATGTCGACGGACTCCGATATTGCTGACGAAATTAGATCAATCCACAGTGATTTAGATGAAATAATGAAAAATATGGTCACAAAATCCGCTCTCGAGGAAATAGTCAAGAAAACTGTGAAGGATACGATACTTGTATTGAAAGGAGAAATTAAGGCCGAAATAATGTCTGAAATTTCTGAGGAAATAAAAGCCGAAATGAAGGAAAATTTAGTTCAGGAAGTAAAAGAGGAATTTCTTGAAAATTTAGATTCCACCAAAAAGGAAATGCTAGACAAAAGTGCCTTGAATTCTGAGAAAATTGACGGAATAAACTTAGACATAAACTCAGTCCGCGAAACTATGTCATCTCAGGCAGCGGAATTGCGTCAAATGAAAAAAGATCTTACATTATGCTATAGTGAGGCACGCAAAGCTCTCAATCTTGCGAATCATAATCATCAATATTCGCAAAAAAACAATATCAAGATTGTGGGTTGGAAAGAAGCGAGAGATGAGCGTTTAAGGCCCGAATTCTGCAAAATTCTGAATGAAAAAACTGACGTAAACGTAGATCCATCTGACATACTTGCAATACATCGGGTTCCCTCGAAAGTACCGGGTCCTAAGCCGGTAATAGTGAAATTTATAAACTCGGAAATTAAAACCGCCGTCATCAGAAAGAGAAAGACTCTCAAAAGTGTTTTTTCTATGCATGACCACATCACTCCCATGAATGCAAAACTGATTGGTGACCTTCATGAGAACCCTCGAGTGCACTCCGCCTGGTATTTTAACTGTAAAGTTTACGCTTTGGTTACAAACGGGGATCGCCACACGTTCGAATGCACGGATAACATTGACCTTAAACTGAGATCCGTCCGTGTTTAAAACCTCACCCCTTTGTGAACTATGCAGTGATCCATTGACCCATATTATTCGCACGCCCCCGTCATTTAAATGGACTATCCCAAAACAGCTGAGTGATCATGTGACTCTTTCAGTTTCATTTTAGTTTCGCTTTCTCTTCACGAACTCGTTTTTCTTGCATATCTTTTGTGTTGCATTTCGCCTTACCGGTAAGAGAGTTTTTCTATTTCCCTCCCCCCTGTGTGTATGGTGTGCGGCTGTTGAGTATAGGTGCTCATTGTTTTGTGATAAGATATCTTGATCTTGTTTTGCAAACATGCCAGACATAATCAGAATTGCTTCTATAAATTGCCAAGGTTTAGGATGTTCTTTAAAAAGAAAGGATGTACTTAACTATTATAAAAGTAAAGATTATAATATCCTCTGCTTACAGGACACACATTTTGTTCCCGAACTAGAGCCTTATATCGAGACTCAATGGGGATACCGATGTATTTTTAATTCATTCAGATCAAATTCAAGAGGGGTTGCCATATTGATTCAAAATAATTTTGAATTTAAATTACATAAGGAAAAAAAGGATTTAAATGGAAATTTACTTGCTTTAGATATTAGTATTAATGATAACAAAGTCACATTAATTAATCTGTATGGGCCAAACTCTGATAACCCAGATTTTTTTGAAAATGTTGAAGAAATTATCAAAGACTTTGACAACCTGTATACTATTATATGTGGTGATTTTAATATCGCATTAAACTATAATTTAGATACTTTTAATTACTCACATATAAACAACCCTCGTGCCCGAGACAAGGTTTTGCAAATCATAGGTGAACTAGATCTGTACGACTATTTTAGAGTACTTTATCCTGACAAAAAACTTTTTACATGGCATAAACATAATCCAATTAAACATGCAAGGTTTGATTTCTTTTTAACATCAGAAAACTTATCTAATATTATAGAAGATATAAGCATGAAATCTGGATACAGATCTGATCATTCGATTGTTGTATTAGAGCTTAAGTTTGATAATTTTGTGAGGGGGTCAGGCACTTGGAAATTTAACAATAAACTACTAGGTGATAAAGAATTCATTGATAAAGTTAAAACTACTATCTGTAATACAAAAAAACAATATGCTAACATTATATATAACAAAGAAACTATTCAGGACATTCCCGAGAATGCGTTATGCCTAAACATTGATGACAGTTTATTTTTTGAAATACTTTTAATGGAAATCCGAGGCACTTCTATTTCACATGCATCTTACAGGAAAAAGGAAAGAAATTTATTAGAAAAAAATCTTATTGATCAAATAAATGAGCTAGAATCAAAACAAATAGATGCAGAAACAGACCTAGAATTACTTAAAGAAAAAAAGAATTTACTAGAAATAACACGTAAAGAAAAGTTACAAGGACATATGATTAGGTCAAAAGCAAAATGGGTTGAGGAAGGTGAGAAGCCTTCGCAGTATTTTTGTGGCTTAGAATCAAGAAATTATACAAACAAAACTATACATAAATTGGAAATAAATGGTGAAAATGTAAATAATCAAAAAGAAATTTTGAAAGAATGTAAAAAGTTCTATGAAAAACTATATTCTGATAATGAAGAAAACATTGACAATATTGATCTGAATATCCTTCTAGACTCGTATGAAATTTCAAAACTTAGCAATTCTGAGGCATTACTTCTTGAAGAACCTATTTCTGAAACAGAGGTACTCAGTGTCATAAAAGGTATGCAGAATGGCAAGTCCCCAGGCTCCTCGGGCTTCACAACAGAGTTTTACAAATTTTTCTGGTCTGATTTAAAACATTTTATAATTAGGTCCATAAATGATGTATTTGATAAAAAGTCACTGCCAATCTCCCAACGTTTAGGTATAATTACATGTATTCCAAAGAAAGATAAAGCTAGACACTTCTTGAAAAACTGGCGTCCCATTACCTTGTTAAATGTATTCTATAAAATTATATCTGGTATTATTAGCAAAAGAATAAAGTCAACACTTGATAAACTTATTTCAAATTCTCAGACTGGTTTCATGAGTGGACGTTACATAGGAGAGAACACAAGACTGATTTATGATCTAATATCTTATACAGAAACAAAAAATATTCCCGGGTTACTAGTTTTAATAGATTTTGAAAAAGCCTTTGATTCTGTTAGTTGGTCTTTTATTTATAAAGTTCTTAGATTTTTCGGATTTCAAGATTACATTATTAATTGGATCAAAATTCTTAATACAGATATAAAAGCATCAATTATCCAATCTGGTTTTCTCTCTGAGCAACTACCTATACATCGTGGTTGTAGGCAAGGGGACCCTGTTGCTCCTTATATATTTCTTCTTGCGGCAGAAATCTTGGCAATTCTTATTAAAAATAATAATAGTATTAAAGGCATCATAATTAATAATGAAGAACATAAAATATCCCAGTATGCGGATGATACTTCCTTGATCTTGGATGGCTCACAGTCTTCTCTTTTCGCTGCTTTAGATACCTTAGAATTATATGCAAAAATCTCTGGTTTAAATATAAATAGTTCTAAAACTAAGATCATTTGGATTGGGTCAAAAAAATTCAGCAAAGAGGTGTACCATCATACTAGATGGAAGCTTCAATGGGGCTCAACTCAATTTTCTCTTCTTGGTATTGAATTTTCAGTAAATTTGGATGAAATAGTCTCTATTAATTATGATTTTCAGCTTCCTAAGATAAAATCCCTCTTAAATAGTTGGAACAGACGTATTTTAACACCTATTGGTAAAATTTCTGTTGTTAAAACACTTATAATTCCAAAACTAATTCATTTGTTTATTGCACTACCAAATCCTGATCCTAAATACATAAAAACTTTGAATAAAGACTTGTATAAATTCATTTGGGGATCTAACAGTAACAGAATTAAAAAAGTAGTTACAACACAAGAATATGAAAAAGGTGGTCTTAAAATGATTGACCTAGATCATTTTATTTTATCATTAAAATGTACATGGTTAAAAAGAGTTTTGACAGGTGGACAATCTTGGATTCATATTTTCAAGGCAAATTTTGGAAATGATATTGAAAAGTTTTTATATGATTTTGGAGACGATTATATTACACAACTCATTAATAATAGTAGTAACAATTTCTGGAAAGATACTTTTCTAGCATGGCAGAATATTTTGAGAAACCAATTACAAAATAAAGAATTTTATTCAGATGAAGAATTCTTACTATTACCAGTTTGGTATAATTCATTAATAAAAATAAATAAAGTTTCTATCTATAAAGAACATTGGTACAAGAAAGGAGTAAGGACAATCAAAGATTTTCTAGATGGTAACAGAATTCTGTCAAAATACGAGTTTGAAACAAGATTTGGAATCTCTGGAATTTGCATATTAACATATAATGGAATATACAGCATCTTAACAAAATTATTTAGGTCAAGACAGATAACTCTTACTAACGATAAGTCAACATTTGCACCTTTCATCCCTCCTCTATATAATATACTCGTAAAAAACGCAAAGTGCAATAAACCTATTTATAAATTACTAAATGATAGAGATATTATTCCTACTGCATTTAATAAATGGAACAATACATTTAACTTTAATATAAATCCAAGAGATGTTTTCGATATATGTTTTAACACTTCAAAAGATACTTCTATCCAATGGTTACAGTATAGGATCATAAACAGAATTTTACCTGTTAGAAAATATTTGAAGAAAATTAAAGCCGTAAATAATGATATTTGTTTTTTCTGTGATCATGATATTGAATCTATAGAACATGTGTTTTTCTATTGTGAAATAGCTTCGTCAATTTGGGATAATTTGGAATATATAATTTTTAATGTTACTAATCATGTAGTTCATTTTAACGTTAAAGATGTTCTATTTGGAAAAGTGCATGATGAATATGCCTATGTTCTTAATTTCATTATTCTCTTCACTAAACAATTCTTATACAAAAACTTGAAGAAGCACAGTCATCCATCTATGATGAGTTTATTGAACTATTTGAAATTTAACTATCAGATTCATCTTTATATAGCTCGTAAAAATAAATGTATAGAAAAATTTGAAGCTCATTGGAATACTTGGAAAGATCTTTTTGATATATAATTTATAATCTGTTTATCATGTTTACCCCCCTTTTTTTTTTTTGACTCAAAACATTCTCATAACTATTGTAATTTAAGTATCACCCATTATAATTATACATATATTATATTTGTCTGTGTTGTGTAGTGTGAAAGTGTGAGTGAATGTGGCTCCCATCCCCTCTTTCCCCCATCCTTTTCATCTATCATAAAAAACAGGTTTCATCATGATACTATCATCTTTATACTATATTTATCTATTGAAATGATGTACCGACAAAAAAAAAAAAAAAAATAAAATAAAAAAAAAAAAAAAAAAAAAGAATTATGCTATTTTTCGTGAAAAATTGACAAAATCACCGGTTTTCGTGATATTTATGCATAATTTACAATGTCTTACAAATCGAGGAGCAGGTTTTGTTACTAGATTTCTCAAAATATAGATATCTAACTTTCTAAAAATGACAACAAAATTTAATTTCGGAGAAGTCGATTTTAGGGGGCCACTTTACCATATAAACCATACATACTCCTTTTCTTAGGGAGTCCTAGCTCGAACTCCCTTCATTTTTTTCAATACGATCCTCGGCTTTGCCCTTCGGGTCTCGCAAGTCATCTTCCATAAAAAGGTGTCTGTAACCCCCCCTCCCCCCAACAGTTGATGTTCTGAGTCCAACCCCTCTTTAGACGTTCACATCGAAAATACCCTGGTTTTGCCCCTGGAATACTTATGAATTAACAAAACCAGGAGCGGTTCTTGTTCTTGGACCCTTTTGAACATATCCCTCGCAAAAATTGTTGTTCCTCTTTGGAATTTGAATAAATCAAATTGCTCGAAATAGTTTTATAGTTCTCATGGTCAATTTTTGCTTATTTGAAGGATCCTTTTCCCCACTCCTCATGCAATGAATTTGCACATTTGATCGAAGAAATTCCTTAAATTTTCATTTCGAAAAAAGAGAAGGAAAACGAAAAGGCACAAAGCTCTCATGGCGAGTTCATTTCGCAACAAAAATATAAGTTGGTCAGATCGCTCAAAAGTCATATACATCATGCGCGAATCCAGAGGGGGAACCGGGGGTCCGGACCCCCACCCTGAGATTAGCCAGAGGTGGGGTCCATGGACCATGGTCCCCACCTCTGACGGATCTCAGGGGGGGGGGGAGGGTCCATGCAAATACGACTTAAGGTTAAATTGTTTCATATGGATATTTCCGGCTCGCTTTCATTCGCCAAATACTTAAAACTCTTTTATCAGGGGGTTTAATCAGTACGCTTTTTGGTGTACGCTGGAAAAAAATCATGATGTAAACTTCCGCTTCAGGTATGTGTGTTTGTGCTTATAATGAAGATTTTGGTAAATCCAAGGCATGTAGAAAGATTGTCTTTGTACTGTTCTGTAGAGACCAAAGTCACTTAAACAACATTGCTATCACTGCGCTTGTTAAAGGCTTTATTTTGTTGTGAAACGTGCCGAAATATGAGGTAACGAGCTGCTGTTCTGTGGCCATCAGAAGGAAAAAGTCATTTTATTCCATAATTGGCCTATTTAGCAGGTTGTATCTTAAAATATGCATTCTCTACCACAAAGAAAACCTAATTAGGTGTATTGAGCCTGTCTAAAACTTAAAATTTACGAAATGTTTGAGAACAAGCCTGTTTTTGTACGCATCACAGCGGAATATGCCCTTTTTTGTACATTGAACACTCGATGATCAAACTTTTGGTAAATCGCTTATGCTGTTCTCTTTCAACATAGGAATGTCTTATTTCAAGATCAATGTTATTACGTCAAAAGTAATCTCCAACATGATCATAGTGGGACACACGCGAGAAAATGGCTGAAAATCCAAAATCAGTGAAACTGTTGTATACAGTTCACTTCATTTAAGGATTGTTTTTCAGCTTTTGCGCTTTATCGGTGTGTATTGGCAGTAGGGAATGGAAACAAAATATGTAAAGCACGAAGTGCTTTTCATGAATTTTGTTTCCATTCCCTACTGCCAATACACACCGATAAAGCGCAAAAGCTGAAAAACAATCCTGATATTTACATTTTACGTGTTAACTAAGTTATTTCTGCCAATTTTTCAGCCAGTTTCTTTACATTTGAAATATCATTGCGGAGGGAGAACGCCATTTGACGTAAGAGCAAACGAACGTTCGACGTTTTTCGCTTGATTCGAAGTAGTACCTTCTGTACGGAAACGTTGTTGACAAATGAGAAACTGAATTTTGTCCTCTTGTTGTATTTTGAACATTTCAATTAAAACTGAAGAAAATTGAATCGTTAAAATTCATGACTTTTGTCCAACATAATATTCAGACATGGCGGAGAGTTAAACTGGAGAAATTTCACAGAACTGAAGGGAAAACTTTTGAAAACTCTTTTTAATACACTCTTAAACTGCTTAGACATATGAAATCAATCGGTATTATTGTATACAAACTTCTGTAAATACCCTATTTCATCTGGAAGTAATTAGAATAATGCAAAAGTCGAGTACAGCCGTCGAAAACGCGAAAACTTTCGGTATTTTCATGACTTACCTCAACATCATGGCTAAAGATTCGCTGATACTCGAAGTATTTCTGATATTATGAATCCATAAGAAGCAAAGATAAATTCACTGTTGATAATGACACAAGTGAATCAAATCCTCATCCTAAATACTGAATATTTGATCCACTTATGCCTGAATATTCGCTCATCCAAACAGGGCATCTTTCTGCAGACAACAATGCAGTTCGTCCTTGAACTTCGTCTACTGACGCGTGATCGACTTACTACGTCACACTTCCTGGAAGTGTACATGTGGGTGACCTAGATTTTGACACATTTAATCACTTAGGGTAGACGGCGTCGTTTGATAATGGATACATGTTTTGAATCTGTATTAAAGCAATAAATAAAATGGGCATTTTATCAGAAATTAATCCGCGTAAGTTCTTAAGTCACGTGATAGGCTCTTGCGATTATCGAGAAATAAAGCAACAGTTGGTTTGGTACCTTTATATAAGGGAAACGCAGTAGGAATGTAAATATTTCCCTTTATGAAATTACTGTGAGTTGTCCTTCTGCATGATTTATTTTAATAACCTTGACCTTTGACTCTAGTATGACATTGAATACTTTTTTTCTGAAATCAAAGATTCTGCCAGACAATTTGTAAAGTAAGAACGAATTATCCAACAGAAGGTATGTGTAAAGCCCCCTTCATACTTTCACAGATCGGGACATTGGTACATTTGTAGCTACGGATCGAGAAAAAAATTACACTCGTAGCTATCCGTACCAATCCGTAGCTCGATCCGGCACTGGTCGTGACAAGTTGTAGCTGTCCTTGGCAATCCGTAGCTCTCCGGGTTGAGTCAAAACATTTTTAACATGTTCAAATTTTCTACGAATCCACTACGAAAAAAATTGTCGTAGCGGAGACGTAGGGGAGTGTTGGGGGAGTCGTAGCTATCGGTAGGGGAGTCGTAGCAAACCGTAGCGCATCCGTTGCAGTCCGGGACGATTTCTGTGATAGAACGTACGACTCTCCTACGGATTGCTATGACTCTCCTATGGATTGCTACGACTCACCTGCGGATTGCTACGGATAGCCACTGGTTCGAAAAGGAGTAAGCACGGATTGTGTCTTATACTTACTTCATTTCTATCAGTATTAATATGAATCAAGGCAAAGCCTTTTTGTGCGAGCGGAGAGAAAATAAATATGATTTTAGACTATGACGGTTTATCCTATCTTACAAAACTTTCTGTTTGGTGATTGCCAAAAAAAAAAAGGCAGTATAAGGCGAGTGGAAACACAGAGGCATTTGTAAAATTGGTCTAGACCAGCAGATGAACATTTTAAGGGGGGGGGGCTTAAAATATGGTTCTATGTACGTTCTTGTTTTGGCCTTGACCGGCAAATATTAGATTAGGTTGAGGGGGGGGGGATTCCAGTGAAATTTACTGAAAAATACGAGCAAACACAAAAGTCGTATGATTTTGAAACTTTATATCAACGAACTAGTTAAAGAGCTCAGCTAGAACTGGTCAGACCAAGGATTTATAAACAGTCCTGGTTATATTTCCTACATGTGATTTTTTTTCATTTCAAGCCATTTTAATTTTGTTATAAAACGGTTAAATGAAAATAAATAACTCATTGCATATCGCCCAAAAGAAAAAAATCCATCTCGCCGATGTCAGATACAATCGTCGAAAGCCTGTTTCATAACATTTCAATAAAGAAAACCACTTTAATATCGGACATCTAAATTATAATTTTGGAGAAATGTTCGGATGCCTCCAAATATTATCGTAAAATCCGAGAAGTGTTCTGGATTGAGAAACTTGATAACGTGAAGCCGTCCGGATTGAACACACAAAATCGCCCATGGGAATACTTTGGCCGGTTTATTGACCTTTTTAGAAGCGTTTACGTCAAGCAAAATACGTCCATTAAAGGAAAATCTTACAACGTCAAAGTGACATTAAGAATTTGGCGCGATGACGTCAATGACGTCATAGAAGCACAGTAAACAAAATACTCAAACGAAGATGTCGGCTTTCCTAAAAAGATTCCGCGGTTACGCCGAGTCGTCGATGCTATTTCGTAATCTGCTTTACGAAAAATTATGTCAATAAATTTAACTTGTAAACAAAAATTGAGTATAACATATACGTATACTCGGAGTCGAGAAAAAAATTAAATGGCAATATTCAGCATCTCCGCAGTAACTCTGTCTGCGAGGGGACGAAAGTTTTTGAAAGCATAGTAGTACATTCTCATTCTTTGATTCAGCATATTTTCTCACTAAGGTAAGTGTATACGCGTTACCATAAGGGCGAGCTTCGCTCGCTATTAGCGTTTTTCGGTCAATATATGAGTTCATGCTTCAACTATTCAATTCAGGTACATATGTAATGATATGAAAGACATGTACAAAACCTCAATACTGTCATAAAACAAGTGTGACGTCTCAACTTAAAAATGTTTGGTGATTTAGTACATCATTATGATTTTAAAATACAAAGAAAATCCAAGCTATATAGGTTTACCAATCCGTACCAAAGCCGTAGCTATCCGTGCGCGAATCGTGGCTACCCGTACTCGAATCGTGGTCTTCCTTAAAGCAATCTGTTCCTATCCGGCGTGTCGTAGCAATCAGTATCTATCCATGCACTAAAATATGTGGATAATTGGATTTCGTAAGCACCCCCCCCCCCCCAATCTTAAGACAGAGAAATCCCCCAAGACGCTCAGCTGTTGTGCAACTTTTTTCACTGAAATTAAGTACAAACGCGGGGACCAAAAGAGCGCTGTCCAAAGAAAATGGCAAACGCCAAGGTAAAAAAGCTTCGTCCAAGTTTTATTTTTAAAGAAATCCTTTACATATCTAAAAGGAGGTCAGTCAATAAGTCAACCAAATGTAAACGTCTTCAAATTGAATAGCATCATTTAAGAACAGATAAATTGGTAACATGGACCAGACATGCACGTTTCGGGTACTTAACCCTCGTCATTGATCCTCAAATCTAAACAATGTACATGTAATATGCCAATAACGTATGAAAGTTACTATGTCGAAAAAGCGTACCGAAAGACGTAGCTGGATAGGTGGGATATGATGCTACAGGACCCACGTTTTAGAAATTTCAAGAAATTTTATTTTAGAATGCGTTGAAGAAACGATCAACCGAAATTGATCGAACTTGGCTACATGTGCCCTCGGGGACTCTTGGTCCACCAGTCGTGACACTCACCGAGTGGTATAAATGTAAACGTCTTCAAATTGAATGTCATATCATTTAATTTCCATTGTTATTTTTAAGAAACGACGATTCTGATTGGCCGAGAAATTTTGTTGATACCTGTATCAACACAAAACGGAAGTACGCGCTTGGCAACGTCATAAGCAACGTCGTTAGCAACACGATTTCAAAGCTGCAAACAAGCGACAAAATGAAATGATAAGTAATCAATGTAATATTTTTTTGGTTGATCGAGGTATCAACACCAAAAATTGAGAGAAAACTTATGCATCTTGCGCTACGCGCACGATGCAGTTTTCCCTCAATTTTTGGTGTTGATACCTCGATCAACCAAAAAAATATTACAATGATTCCTTAAAAAATCATTCGAATCGTCTAGTTATAGGAAAAACCACCATGTGATCATCCCGATTGGAGGCTGACTAATAATCATATGACGGCGTCTTGTCGGCACTACTTTTAGTTTGAAAATGGAGTATCGATGTAGTCTGAATATGCATATCTAAGAGGAGACGGGATGGCAATGAAATTATACCTCCCATTCATGTCCACTAGATATCATGATATATAAATCAATGCAACTTGTAAAGAAAAATAAAGAATCATCAGAATTATGTTGAAATAATGCTCTATATCTAGTTTTTTGTATGAAACGTATACTTTGTATTATTTTTTTACCGTTGGCGTGGTATACGACATATTTGAAAACGTACATATTTGTCGTATTCTTGTGTGCAGCGTACGATTATTTTCTTGTCCTGTCATATCGATCTCCAGTTAGGGAAATTAAGGTCTTCATTTTAAAGAAAATGTTTGTTTCTTTATATTTCAGTTATTACTTGGGGGGAAATATTGAATATATTCCATATAATGTAGAATAGAGTTACACAATGCCTGTCCTCTGGAGTGGATTGGCCATGGCGCTAGTTATGCAGCCATCACGCTTAAACCGATTAATCGACAGATTATTTTATTTGATCTATCAAATACATATGAATCAAAGGGTTGAATGGATTGGGAATCATTCCGGTATTATTACGAATATTGGAGAATTTTTGCAAAAATGAGACGTTTTTGTCTTACAACGTACACAATAAGTCATATTTTTTCCGCCAAAGTACACGAAATGGCGTACTTATTGTACCCCTGAAAATGCGACGATCTATAACAATTCTAAGTAAAATCCATCCTTGCATCCCTTGAGTTCATTGCAAATCAACAATGGTTTTCGTCGTTTTTTACACTTGATAAAGGCTAAGGGGCCGACAATTTGTGTACTTGAGTGTTTGTGTTTTTATTTGTTATCATCCCTTCCATCTGGAAGAAATATTTCAATCTACTGCAATTTTATGTTTATAGTTTTATATTAGTTTTTTTTTTTATTGATTTCGCATTGTTTACAAGCATTTAAAACGTGGAAATCCATGAGCTTCCGGGGGATTCGCCCCATGGACCTCCACAAGGGCTTCGCCCTTGACCCACTGGGGCCTAAAGGCGGCCCAAGACCCCCCCTGTTTGCACCCCCACTGGTGAAATAAGCTGGATCCGCTCATGTACATGTATTTCAACCATTAATGATGGATATTTTATGGGTATTTGCCATGCTTGGTTTACGATTCTAGGGTTCATGAAATGGGGGTCATATACTTGACCATCCTATACATAGACCTTTTCGTATAGAATGCATGTTTTGACACGGCCAAATTTTCATTAAAATTTACATTAATGATATTCTGCCATTTAATTCACAAAATTATCACAGGATTTTTCTACCGAGTGATTTTAGATTGACCACTGGAATATTTTACTAAACACGTGTATTTGTTTATGTGTACGTCAGAGTGTTTATCGTAAAGCGGATTGTGATTGGTTGAGAGGGCTGTCACGAGACACTGTGTAGCAAATATAGAAACGCAAATAGACAAAGGTCAACTTCCTTATACGGCATAATCTCCTACCTGATGATACGAAATAAGGATAGTGCTCACTGACCGTAGATAACGAGTGACCGCAAGGGAAGGTTTGACTGTAATTGTAATATTGATTAACCATATGTACATGTTTAATGCTATGCATGTTTTGCTTAATTAACTTTATAAGTAATCGAACCAATCGTTTTGCATGAGTCATAATTCAAAATCTTTAAATGTTGTCTTTTTTTCAATGCAGAAAATTGCGACTTTGTCTCGAAATTTGTTCTCGGATATTGAATGATTTTGTAAAGGTTCTTGTCAGAGTCGCATTCAAAGATAATACATTCATCATTCTTTGCTGTAAAATCTTAATGTTAAGATATCACCATACTTACATTAGAAGCGATTTTTATAGAAAATAAGAATTAACATGTACCTGTCTGAAGTTTCAAAAATTGTCACAATTACATAGCTCATGAAAAAAACTCATCATTTTATTTCAATAAAAGATATGCAAAATATATTATAATTATCTATCTTTAATCTGTGCAAATTAAAGGGAGATTGAACTACTTTTTAACGAGTTAGCTCCATTTTGATTACCTCTACCCCTTTTTATACGTTGCGATACGTTACGTCGAGGTGAAGCAAAGATTTGCATATTTTGTTGGCATATTTATGGTTATCATGCTTACGCGAAGATTTCGAATTAATTCGAATAGAAGAAGTTATCGTTATTTCAGAAAGGTTAAAAAATGAAGGAAACATTAATAAAAAGAAACAATGGATTCAGGACTGTACAATACGGGAATTCGAGTTGTTTAGGACCGCTTTCTCCCCTCCTAGACATTCCTTTTGAAATATATCCAAAATCATTACTTTCCCGATCATTTTATCTCTTTTTAATACATTGATATCGTCCCCGATTGCCGAGCCTAACATCTTACCCCCATTCTAGGATACATTTTTGTGGTTCAAGATAAACTTCTGATCCAACGAAGGTAAATCTATTATATTTACGCTTAATGCACTCTATCGAAGTTATCATGGTCATAATTAATTATAAGATAGATTGATATCTACGGAATGAAACTTAGATACTAAAAGTATCAAAAGAATACAGAAATGTATATATCTAGGAAACATGTTCACTCAATTTTAGGAAATAAAGCTGAGAAAATGAAAGGCATGCTTCAAATATTAGATAATGATACATAAAGCAACCATTGAAAAAATCATGTTACCGCTGAGCCAAACGCGGGATTTCCCCCCTAAACTGACGTCATGATTAAATCATGCAGATGCTTGTCGTGAAAATAAACAATGGAAACGCTTTTTACAACAAACGTTCGCGAGATCCATTTTGAGTTACGTCCCTTATCATGACACTACCCTCTTATAGTGCCACCATAAATACATGCCCTGGACTCTGGAGATTGCTCATTATATTAAGTTGTCCTCCGTATTTCTATGAAGCTGCGTTGTTGTTCTTGTTTGTTTTTTCTTTTATCGTAATGAAAATCTGTTTTTATATTTTATTTAAGAATCTGAAAGCCTTTTAATTGGTAATTTTCAAATCTGAATTTTGTGTTTGAGTTGTCATATTGTGATTTGTCGTATCAATATTTAACAGCAATTCTCTGTAAATGTCAACTTTTCTATAATAGGAGTGTGGCACGCATGGTCTCAGAATATGACTAATTTGTGCAAGTACCTTTGTTTTAAAATACAAATAAAGAAAATGATGTCCCTTGATGTCCATGCTCACCGGTTGCCATGGCAACGGCTCAAGTAAATTTCCCTCCAAAATCAATGTTCTGAACCATCAGAATTTGTTCATTTTGAGGCAATTATAAATATTGAAATAGAATTATTTTTTTAAAATTTGATTTTATTTAATTATTAGGTTACTAAAAGGGAATCATTCAGTGTACTACAATATTTCAACTGATGAGTAGTTTTCAGCCCATCGGCATACTTAAAGAGGTTCCTAAAGGAGGTCTCAAAAATGTTAAAACAATGCAAGTTTTGAAGCGATTTTGTTCTCTTTTGCAGCCATACCATTAACGGGCATTATGTTGTCTTTACAGAAGACACTCTATAAATTTTTGGGGCTATTGAGTATAATAGTAGTAACCATGGAAACTAAACCGCTCATTTTCGATAATTTCATAGACAAAATCAACAAAAATTGTTAACAATCATTATTAAATATCTTTTATCATTAATAATTATTATTCTCAGTGATCAATTATATATTCAAATTTATGTTAAGCACAACATTGTGATTTATAAAAGTGTGGCTGCCATGGCAACATAAGTCAATTATGTTTTTTTTTTTCAAAAAATACTAAAAAGTCGTCGGTTTCTTGATTGAAATACATTAAATGACCTTGACCTTTTAAATGGCATTGACCTTTTACATATTTTCATCAATAAGTATGATTATCCATGAATGTTGTGTCAATTTTTGAATAATGATAATAATATGACATAATTATTTAACACTAATTCAACAGTCAGATGACAACGATGGGATTTATCCAAAGTCTTGTCGATTATTTCTCTCTCTGTGAGTTTTTGTCTAGATAAAAATATATATGATGATTTTCATTTTGTTATGCTTGAAAGGACATCAGACATGATAAGAATAAAACTAAATGTTTTCCCCTTAAGATGAAGATACCATAATGGTAGTTGCCAGAGGTCAAGGTAAAGGTCACGAGGATAAATGTAATATAAAAGGTGAACGGACGCCAGAAAAAGTTATATGTAGCTCTTGCATTGCAGGCAACATAAAAACTGTACAGTGATATTACAGTGATACTGATAAATTTACAGCATCATGGATATGTTAAGACTTCATGGTCAAAAAGGAACAAGCTCTATGTTTGTGAAACATAAATTAATGCCCCGGATGGCAGCTTTAAGAAATGAATCTTATATTTTTTCTGTTGATGCAGGTATCACCCGAAAAATTGGACAGAAAACTGCATCATGCGCGTAGCGCGTTGATGCAAAAGTTTTCTGTCCAATTTTTCGGGTGATACCTGCATCAACAGAAAAAATATAAGATTCATTTCTTATCATTTAATTGTCATCTATTTATGGAAAACAGACTGTTTTCTTGGATCTAAAAACAATAAATCACCGCACTTTATTTCGTAAGTCGGAGGGTTTCGCAGTGATACGTCTGCCAAAACAAGTTATTGCAGCCGCCATGATTCAAACAGCGAACGATCGTCTCTCTATATCTTTGAAATAAGTACCAGTTTGAGCAAATTCTACATGCGCTGTTGATTTTTGAGTAAGTAGAAAAGAAATGGTACCCTTGAAATGATAAGCAAACATCAACAAATTGTATTTTCAGTAACGAGTTCATTCGTGTTTGAGGGAACCCCCGGTTCTAAAAATAGTGCTATAAATAGACTTCCGTGAAAAATTGTGTTGATCGATGTATCAACAAAATTTCTCAGCCAATCAGAATCGTCGTTTCTTGAAAATGACAATGGAAATTAAATGATTTGAGTATCATAAGTCAAAGTCACAATGTCAAATTGTTGGTACTTTCAAAAGGAATGCAAAGGCCGTATCACTTACATGCACTATTCAAAAGTTTGAGAAAAGGTCAAATTTTAACATCAAGGTCACATTGTTAAAGGTTAAGGTCTGAAAAGATTGGTCTTGTCAATTTATGTATGAAACATATAAGACCTACCATTAATAATTCAAGAGATACAGCCTAATATAAAAATTTAGAAAAGCATGTCGAATATCAAGGTCAAGGTAACATCGTCTCTATTCTAAGATGAATGATCTTGTCATAAGTAATGTACATGTGAAACAATAAAGCCTTTCCACTCATGCTTCAAAAGATACAGCCAAGTTTTAAACTTGCTAATTTGCACCCCCCGCATCCTCTCCTTTTGCTGTGATGTCTCAAAACAGTGAGAAAATATCTTATATTATAACATACTGTATGTATCACTTGAACTATATGAAATTTAAAGGCATCCAGGGAGACAGATTTTATATGAATTCTTTTTAGTATTTTCCCTGAAAAAAATGAAAAAAGTAGGTCAAGGTTTATGTCAAAAGGTAAAAAATTTGGTATTAAAAAAATGTGTCTTCTCAAGATACATACACGTGCTAAATCTTATCATCTCTACTATATATTTCATACCCTTTCATTGAAAGCGGATGAAATGGCAGACGTGCAAACAAATCGCTATCACAAGGTCGTAGGAAAAGGAGGAGGGGGCAGCCAGGGCACATGCCCCCACTTTGAAAAGTCTCGGCATTGATGATTGAACAATTTGTTCCAAAATTTCTGCTTCTTCCTCTCGTTATAAGTATTCCACTTTGTTACTTTGAGTTCAACGAAGGTGAATAATTTGACAATGAAAAATTTCATCATGCAATTAAATATAAATTAAAACAGACAAAAGTACAAACAAATAAGATTTATATAGGGGAGAAATTCACATTGAGAAGAGAGAAAAAAAGGAATTCCTAGGTAATACGGATCAAGGGTGCATAAAAAATCCATTTTGATGCAATATGGGCATTTCTTAAATTGATTTTTTTATTCATTTATCTGTTATTTATTTAATTTTTTTTAACATTTTTATTTAATTTATGTACTTCACAATTCATATTAATAGTTTCATGCATTGTATGGTCCAGCGGTGAGCACATACGTCAGCTAGACATGCATGCAAACGGATGTTTATGTTTCTTCAGTCACAATACGAAATCGCTATAATTAATTACTATTAATTAACTTTAATCGACATTCATGGTGGCTTTTTTGAGCAGAAAATTATTTCAATATTCTTTTTGACAAACATTCAAGCAAAGATTTCTTAACCTCCCCCCCTTCCTTCCAAAAATCATATGGCTACTCCCTAACCTTTCAGAGAAAAAGAGGGGTCCAGTGTATTACCTCAAGGGGGTTTTATATCACTGAATCCCCCTTTCCCCAATTTTTAGGGTACATGAAATGGTCTGGTATTCATCCCACTCCCTCCACTCCCCAAAGGTAAATACCCATTTTTTTCGCATATCAAAGATATTTTAACATATACATGTACAGTATTATACATTTATAGTATGGTCATTGAACCTAATTTTCCCGATCCCGCGAGTTGAGATCGAGAGAGAGAAAGAGAAAGAGAGAGAATGAGAGATCAAGTGCGATAAAAAATATAGGCATATGTATCAAATAAACAAATAATAAACTATAAATACACAGCAAACATGCAAAATTTCCCTCCATGTTGATTGTTGCTAAACGTTTACCTCCTCCGTCCTAGAGAGTTCTCCTATGGGAATTCCCCTTTTTCTAAAATTAGTAAGTTTTGTGGAAATTGATTTTTGATTATTGAAGTAATTGTAAATAGCCCCAAAAATGTTTTTGTACATTTTGAAAATATACTATTAGATTGATTTCATGGTATGTTTACAATTTACAGGCATGGCTGCGTTTTTTCATATTTGCTTCAGGAAATAGGCTTAGAATTGCACATGCAGCTACAAATTTTTCACTTTTTTATCAAAGTAGGGAGACATTTTTTAAGTTTGAGTATAAGTACCCGAAGAGTCCATGTTGTACTACAGTATTTAAAACAAATAAGTACTTTATAACATATAGTTCTAATTAGAATATACCATAAGTTAAAATCTCCGTATTATCACAAACCAGATATTGAAACTGTGTTTCCATGGTAACGGATCACCGTATGAAATTGTCCCCATTAACTTTTTTTCATATCTGGTTGCAATGATTATGTATATAAAATTTCATCACGATTGGTCACCATGCGTGCCAAATTTAGGTTGATGGTTACAGAGAATTGGTGTTAATTCATGTTTCCCCTTGCTTTTTTTTATTGACGATGCCTTTAAAGTAAATGCATATAATTTGTCCATATCTTAACTTATAATGCTTACTTGCCAAACTATCTTAAGAAAAATAGTCCTTTTGCCGTATCTAAATTATAGAGAAAATGTATGCCACTCGCTAAGTACCAGACTTGATACGAATTGTTGTAAATGTGCAACAGCATCGTACCGGCATTCAACGGTCTCCGTTAATCGTGTGATCGACCGGCATGTCCAGCAAGATTTTCACCAAAATCTGCAAAGCGACTGAACGTGTAGCACGTAAGGCAAGTTACGACTAAGGTTTATTCTAATCTTAATCTTACATAACTGATAATTGTTCTCAACAATGATTTCTTACTTTTGATTTCAGATGTCAATGATGGAACTCGTAAGTATTCAATCACGAATTATTTATGATATATAAAATTTAAAGGAACAGATGTAATCGTTCAACTCTGAAAGAAAGATGCACATGCAGCTACAAATTTTTCACTTTTTTATCAAAGTAGGGAGACATTTTTTAAGTTTGAGTATAAGTACCCGAAGATCAATCTCAAACACCACTCGGTTGCAGCAAACACACAAACACTTGAGGCAACAAACACAGAAAAAGGACATTAGGGACAAGGATTACCAACACACAACGTAGAAACATCAACAAACAAAAGACTATATAGAAAATCAACGAGACCAATGGGTAACTGGTGCCGAATTAGGACGATTCTCTTCTGCGCCAGTAGCAAATGGTGTGGTACATGTTACCCCGCCACACGTTTCTGGTTTCCTAGATGTCTCGAAAAACACACAATAGTAGTGTAAAATATCATCACTCGAGTAATCCGACTGACATTCAGATAGGACATGTGGTCGGGGCCCTATCGTTATTGAAGTGACTTCATGGAGTCCTGTCGTCAGCGTCAGTCACTATGCAATTCTTAAGAATGCGTTGGTACTAGGCTGTAGATCGCTTAAGTACCATGCCAAGATCTGAATGATGACAGAAGGATAAAATCGACGGTATTAAAGCCGTTTTAAGATTTTGAGGCAATTTCGATGGTAATTTTGTCTACCATTGATCATTCTAAGCGTGTTGTTTACGTCACCATAAGAGGCAGGTCGTTAAATACCCACAGTAATACACTCTGTTGCTTGTCCAAAAAAAAGCTTTTTAGAAGTTTTACAATAACTATTTTGAACTGGTTCAAAATTTGGGACAGTATCTATTATTGTGAATTCCATTGCTTTCGTTTTACGATGACTTCATAAACAAAATCAGAAGGATCAAAGAAGGATCAAAGGCAGATCAAACTTCAAACAAAATGTAAGAAAATAGTCGGTCGCCTGCTTTACCGATGATATGATCCTAAAGTCATCAAAAGAAGACTGGGCATGGTACTGGACCAATCTTCAGTTTTGTACCAGTGTCTTTCCAACGTTGCACATTAGCCAAACGTGACGACGGGACTCCATGACGGGCCTTGTGTGAATCTCGTCATAAGAGACTGAGTCCTGATTCTCTGTCCTATCTGAAAGTTGATCAGACCTCTCGGGTGATTGATCTTGGGCTCGCTTCAGCCAGCAGAGCACAGAGTGTAAAATACATGCCATAAACTTTTTTAAAAAGATTGTTTTAGATAAATTTACATAGAATACAGTGAGAAGTTTATACAACAATTTTTCGTCTATGGAGACCTCTATGTATCCGGATAAGTAGAAGTGTTGTGTACACGTAATCCGGATAACTACGCCATCTGCAAATAGTTGATGGCCGTCCAAAGTCGGCGCCGGATGAACATTGGTCTCCTTCCTTTTATGTATTGTCTTTAATATTTGATGTTCTTGTACGTCTGCTTCGATTGCTTTGTATCATGTTCTAGCGTCCTTATGCGGTTTGTAGTTTTGTCTGATGTCATTACGTGTCGATTTCTTGTGGGTTTGTTTCGCTGAGGGCCTGCAGGGTAGTCATGCGGGAGATCCTTCCCTTTTCTTTGTATGGATCCAAATTTTAAAGAAGCTGACAATATTTTTTTAACATTTCCAGAAAGTCTTAACTAGTTTATTAAAATGAAAACCTTGACCTAAATGTTTCTTGGTAATTTGAAAATCAAAACAATTAGTCCATGCTCTAGCATACCAGATGAACCATTTAATGTAAATGACATGTGATGGTAAGTACTCTAAGTATGAGTCTTTCAGATAAGCTTCTCAGTTTGGGATACGTTTGTGACCGACTAACATCGTCACTGAGGAAGTTCTACGGTCGATACGGGGAACTCGTCATACACTACGATGTCCCATTGTCCAGAATGGTGAATGATATTCTATCTTAGACCATTTGAACCATCAAATCATAGACTATACTTGTATCTTCCAGATGTGATATTTGTGCCGAATTGAAGCGACTGGTGTTTCTTGTAAGCAGGAGATGCTGACCCTTCCTGGGAACCTGGTCTCACTCCTAAATTTGGAGTTCACTTCTTTTCGCTTCTTTTCATGTGGTTGAGGTTTTTGTTTGTTTGCTTTGGTTCCTGTTTCATTCTAATTTTGTATACCCTCGGTCTGTGATTTGTTGAATCATCGATTTGTTCTGTGTATTCCATTCAAACCTATCAATGAAATTAAAGGAGGTTGACATCTTAGCACCATCCCTCCAATGCTATTTTGAACATAGATTTTATGTGGATATGCTACTGAATGGAAAACTACAGGAAATTCGGAGCCGCGCACTCTCTGTAAAGTAAATGTTCAAATCTAAATTTAAAACATCAAAGAGAGCGCTACTGAAATGAATTTTGCTGGCTCCACTTGAAGCATCACTGATGGGAATTTAATATTCGAAAAAGGTGTCTGGTGCAGAAAAACTGGTTTGAAATTTTATTCATGAAGGTATAGAGTTGGAACACTTCCGTATTATTTGGATATGGTCATTGTCATATTTGTCATTCCTAGATACTCAACCCCCTTGGGTTTTTCATCTGTGTCATATTTATACCACTTAGATTGTCACATGTTTCCTTTCTTTAATTCATATCTTTAACATTGTAAGTTTAAAGGGGTTCATATTAAATGAATTTTATTCATTTGAATCATATTGGCTGCTAGAAGCATATCTTTTTGTTCATTTTCCGAAATCTGGAGGTCTAGTATATACACTATAATGAAAAGTTGGAATTCTGCTCTCTAAAAGCAAAGTTTTTTTTATATCAAAACATGCTTGTCAGTTCCTTTTCAATGAATTAGCATAGTTCACCTACATTGGTATATCTAAATTGAATATTTCAATACGCAGCCACAGAAACGGCCAACGACACTTATTTGGATTGTTTAGGTGTGTTGGCTCCCAATCACTGCATATAATAATTTTGTACTTAATTCAGGATATTGCCGACACGAATCGATGGAGATGACTGAATATGCAAGACTTTTAAGAAGAAACTAAATGATTGGCAATCATATTTTTTTCTAGTTAATGTTAAACGTCTTCAAATTCAATAAGCTTTACTATCAATGATACGGAAGGAATTCCACTCACCTCCGCTTCATCTTTTCAAATTTAAACGTCATGTAAGTGTAGAATCATGATCAAGGTCAGGTATGTGAAACATCATGTTGTTTCCATAATAACCTCTTTTTAATCATTACATGATTGTCACGTGCAACAAATCCAAACTATCCAAATAACAAAGTGTCGTTGGCCGACATTACTCTGATACTGATGAGGTTGAGTGAATACAGAGTAAATGAATTAAGGGATTTGGTTATTTTGTTTGTTTGACATTCACTAATTGTAACATGGAAATACAAAAAACTCCAGTAACTATATATTTTGACAATACATTTCTTTATGGCATGCTACACGTCTCCTAATTGATAACATCATTTAAGAACAGATAAATTTGCAGCATGGACCAGACATACACGTCTCGGGTACTTTGCAAATTTATCAGTTCTTAAATGATGATATTGAATTTGAAGACGTTACATTTTTACCCCTTAGTGAGTGTCACTGCTGGTGGACCAGGAGTCCCCGGGGGCACATGTAGCCAAGTTCGATCAACTTCGGTTGACCGTTTCTTCAACGCATTCGAAATTCTCTGTTATCAAAAAATCATTTAATTTCCATTGTTATTATCAAGAAACGACTATTCTGATTGGCCGAGAAATTTTTTTGATACCTGTATCAACACAAAACGGAAGTACGCGCTTAGCAACTTCATTAGCAACGTCGTTAGCAACACGATTTCAAAGCTGCAAATAAACGTTAAAAGCGACGAAATGAAATGATAAGTAATCAATGTAATATTTTTGGTTAATCGAGGTATCAACACCAAAAATTGAGGGAAAACTTATACATCTTGCGCTACGCGTACGATGCAGTTTTCCCTCAATTTTTGGAGTTGATACCTCGATCAACCAAAACATATAACAATGATTCCTTAATTCTTAAAATTTCTAAAACGTTGGACCTGTAGCATTATATCCCACCTATCCTGCTACGTCTTTCGGTACACGTTTGAACATAGTAACTTTCACACTCTTTGGCTATACTACATCGTTGAGATTGAGGATCACAGACGAGGTTTAAGTACCCGAATCGTGCATGTCTGGTCTATGCTGCAAATTTATCAGTTCTTAAAATTATGCTTTTGAATTTGAAGACGTTGCATTTGTCCCACTTGGTGAGTGTCACTGCTGGTGGACCAGAAGTCCCCGAGGGCACATGTAGCCAAGTTCGATCAACTTCGGTTGATCGTTTCTTCAACGCATTCGAAATTATATGTAATCAAAATTTGGGTTCTGTAGCATTATATCCCACCTATCCTGCTACGTTTCTCGGTATATGTTTGGACATAGTAACTTTCACAGTCTTTGGCTATATTACATTGTTTAGATTCAGGATCACTGAGGGGTTAAGTACCCGAAACGCGTTTTTTTTTTCTGGTCCATGCTGCAAAGTTATCAGTTCTTAACTGATGCTATTGAATTTGAAGACGTTACATTCACATTTCGCGTATTTAACCTTGGCAGCATCCCAAACCATATGATACAAATGGAACATGTCTTCAAATTCATAGCAGATAAATTTGATGCTATTCAATTTGAAGACGTTTACATTACACCACTTTGTGAGTATCACTGCTGGTGGACCAGGAGTCCCCGAGGGCACATGTAGCCAAGTTCCATCAATTTCGGTTGATCGTTTCTTCAACGCATTCTAAATTTCTGGTATCAAAATTTCTAGAAATTTCTAAAAAGTGGGTCCTGTAGCATCATATCCCACCCATCCTGCTACGTCTTTCGGTACATTTTTTCGACATAGTAACTTTCATACTTTTTTGGCATATTACATTGTTCAGATTTAGGATCACTGATGAGGGTTAACGTGCATGTCGGGTCCACGTTGCCAATTTATCTGTTTTTAAATTATGCAATTGTTGTGGGTCATTTATACCGTGGATATGATCCTAATGTCACCAGAAGGACACTAGGCTTGGTACTTGACCAATCTACAGTCTTGTACAAGCGCATCCTTGAGACTTGCACTCTGACTGACTGTGACGACGGGACTCCATGACGGGCCCTGTCCAAACCTCTTTAGAGAAGACAGGGTCCCGACCACCTGTCCTCTCTGAATGTCATTCGGACTCCTCGGGTGATTACATACATGAGCTCGCTACAGCCGGCAGAGCACGGACTGTATTACGCATGCCCTCTTTTTATATCCATTTTCATATTCATCTGTGTCTCTGGGACCTCTGCGTTTTGCGGTCTTGTTTGTGTGATGTCATCTTACAGTGAGGAGGTTGTTTTACATCACAATTGTACGTTCTTCGAGACCTCTGGGTAATTGGAGAAGTGAGAGGGTTGTGCGCACGTAATCCAGGATAACCACACCATTTGCTACTTGCGTGACAGATGGCCGTCCAAAGTCGGCACCGGTTACCCATTGGTCTCGTCGGTTAATGTGTAGTCTTTTGTGTTTGATGTTTACATGTCGTGTGTCTCTTTTCCGTCTCGTGCTGTACTCGTCTTTTGTGTTTTTGCATCGGGTGTTTTGGTGTTTTACTGTTGATGCTGCAACGGGGTCTTGTTGAAGATCTCCTCCCTTCTTTCTATGTATCATTTTATTTTTACTTCATGTGTAGGTACACATGTACTTAGTCATGTTATTTAATTATTTCATAATAATTCTTTCTAGATTTTACTATGTCATGTTTATTTTATTAGAGAATACTCCAGTATGTTCTTTGTTACATCATTATCATCACATGACTGTGATTTCTAGAATTTACTCTATTGTTAATCATTTGTAATGAGTCATTGTTCTAGAAGCTTCTGGTTAATTCATTGGTATTAAGTATAAATACCTCTGAGGAACTGTGTTAAGGGGGCATTCGTACACATTCGTAGACATGATTCATTCATCTATTCTGATTTACTGGGATACTTTATTTGTTGAGACTTTAATCCATTTAACAACGTTTGGACACCGATCTTTCGAGAACGTTTTTGATTACCGGAAACCATACATTCGATAGACTTTGTGGACCGTAACGGACTCTTTGATCCGGACATTGTATTGTAAGTTGTAATCATATTAAATATATATATTTTGTACATAATAAAACTTGTAAATTTATATTCTGTCTTTGTCTGATTTTTCTGGCGTTTTGGGGTATTCTGACCCATAACAGAATTGGGGGCTTGTCCGGGATAGTAATCTCTGCATATTTGCACTTTACGTAAAGTTCGTTAAAAAAGGGGGGGAATTTTTTTTACCAAAACTTTTGCGAGCAGAAATCAATCATGGTATTTTCGGTCACTGAATTCTTGAAATCGCCGTCTGTAGATGAGTTCGAATCATTGAAAAAAGATGATTTGATTGGTTTAGGTCTTCACTTGAAGTTAGATGTAAAATCTTCTATGAGAAAAGAAGAAATTAGAGCTTTTAGCTGAGGAAATCTTTTCGTCATACGATTTTCCTGTTGCACCTGTTTCAAGCGAAACCAAAATGTCAAAATTTGAGTTTGAATAAGAGAAAATGAAAATACAATTACAATTTGAAAAAGAAAGACAATTTGAAAAAGAAGAAAAAGAAAGACAATTTGAACGAGAGAAACAGGAACGTATGCACGAGAGAGAACTCCAGTTTGAGCTAGAAAAGTTAAAGTTAGAGAAAGGCGCTAAGGAAAATCCTGTTCCTTCGCCTGTCAAGTCTAAATTCGATGCCGCCAAAAACATCAGATTAGTACCAAAATTTCAAGAAAAGTCCGTGGACAAATATTTTCCACATTTTGAGAAAATCGCGGCCAGTCTGAAGTGGCCACGCGATTTTTGGCCAACTTTATTACAAAGCGTACTTATTGGCAAAGCGGCTGAAGTGTACTCGGCGCTCAGTATTGCTGAGAGTTCAGACTATGACAAGGTCAAGGACACGTTTTTGAGAGCATATCAGTTAGTACCTGAGGCGTACAGACAAAAGTTTAGAAAGTACAAAAAGTTCGAAAATCAAACATATGTTGAATTCGCTTGAGAAAAAGAAGATTTATTTGATCAGTGGTTTCGATCTAAGAAAATTCCCAATTCATTTGACAATTTACGTCAACGCATTCTGATAGAAGAGTTCAAAGAGTGTGTACATCAAGATTTAAGAACTCATTTGGAAGACAAAAATGTTAAAACTCTTGAAGAAGCCGCTGTTTTGTCTGATACGTATGCTCTCACTCATAAGAAAAATTTTGTGTCAAAAACTCAATCTAGCGATAGCGCAAAAACTTCAGATTTTCCAAAGAAAAAATTACAAGAGTCTCAGTCGTCCATTAGTTCCCAGTCACCATCTCAAGGTGGTTCTACGTCCGGTCCTAGGCCCAGGGGTGGAGTCGCTTCCTACATGCAATTATTGTAAGAAAACATACCATGTCATTAGTGAGTGTTTGAAGCTTAAGAAGAAAAAAAACTTAAGCCACAGGCCTGTGCGTCTGTTAGAAATGATAGGAAAGCCTTAGATTCGATTTGTTCTGACACTCCTGAGATTCAGGGTTCTAAGTCCAGTTCTGATGATTTTGTGGAGGATCATTATAAGCCCTTTTTGCCACAGGGATTTGTTTCACTCAGTGATTCTAGTGAAGCGTTGCCTGTTCAGATTTTGAGAGATACTGGTGCTGCCCAGACTTTATTGTTAGAGGGTTCATTGCCTTTGTCTGAGCACACTTTTACTGGTAGGTCAGTTTTATTACAGGGTGTGGAGCTAGGCGTCATTGATGTTCCCCTTCATAAAATTTATTTGAAGTCAGACTTAATTACTGGACCTGTTATCGTAGGTGTTCGACCTTCTCTTCCCGTTCAAGGCGTTTCCTTGTTGCTTGGCAACGATTTAGCTGGCGGCAAAGTTGTAGCCGATCCGATTGTTTGTGAGAAAATCACGTCCGATGTCGTGTCCGATGATGAAGACGACGACTTGTACACAGCCTGCGCAGTAACCAGGGCGATGGCCAGGAACAGACTGAAAGAGGCTGAGAGTACTTCTGCACTTAACGAGGACCATCCCTCTAAAAATATAGACCTTTCTGACACATTCATGTCTACCATTGATGACAGCGTACCTGAGACGTCAGTACCACTTCATGTTGACAAGTCTCCGACAGTACCTGGTGATGATTCCCATCCGCCATTAGACAGAGATACAGATGCCTTAAGCCGTGAGCAGCTCCTCTCCGAGCAAACGAAAGATCCGGAGATCATCCGACTAAGCAAGAGGGCTCTTCCTTGAGAAGAAGCGGACAAAATCGGAGAGTGCTTCTACATACAAGATGGCATCCTCATGCGGAAATGGAGGCCACCCGATGCACCCCCTAATGAAGTGTGGAGGGTCGTTCACCAGATAGTGGTTCCAGTAGCGTATCGCGGGGACATCATGAGTTTAGCTTACGACACACCCATGGCAGGTCATTTAGGTGTCAATAAGACATATAATAGGATTCTAAGTCACTTTTACTGGCCTAAGTTGAGAAAAGATGTGTCTGAGTTTTGTAAGTCTTGTCAAGTTGTCAGATGGTAGGTAAACCCAATCAACTTATACCATCTGCTCCCCTCCAACCCATTCTAGCCTTTGAGGAACCTTTTAGTAGGGTGTTAGTTGATTGTGAAGGTCCTTTAGGTCCTTTGTCTAGGACTAGGTCAGGGAATCATTACTTACTGACAATTATGTGTACTTCGACTAGGTATCCTGGACCATACCTCTTAGGAATATTAAGGCAAAGACCATAGTTATGGCCCTTACAAAGTTTTTCAGTTTCGTAGGTGCTCCCAAGGCTCAGTCAGATCAGGGTTCGAATTTTATGTCAGGGTTGTTTCAGCAGGTTATGCATGAGATAGGTATCAGGCAGTATAAGTCTTCTTCGTACCATCCTGAGTCCCAGGGGGCACTTGAACGCTTTCATCATACCCTTAAAACTATGATGAAAACATATTGTCACCAGTATGAAAAAGACTGGGATGAAGGGGTTCACCTCGTGTTGTTTGCGGCACGAGAAGCGGTTCAGGAGTCCCTGGGGTTCAGTCCCTTTGAGCTAGTTTTTGGGCATACGGTTAGAGGGCCATTAAAGTTATTGAAAGAAAAATGGTTGACTGAGACTAGCGATTTGAATCTCATAGACTACGTGTCTAATTTCAAAGAGAAATTATATAATGCTTGCAAATTAGCTCAAGAAAATCTCAAAACCTCACAAATGAAAATGAAAACATGGTATGACAAAGATGCTAGAAACAGAGTTTTTAAACCAGGCGATAAAGTTCTTGTATTTTTGCCTATCCCTGGTCATCCTTTGCAAGCTAGATATTTCGGTCCTTATGAGATTGAGAGTAAAATTAGTGATGTTAACTATGCGGTTAAGACACCAGGTCGGCGAAAAGAAAAAAGAGTGTCATGTTAACATGTTGAAAGAGTATTTTGATAGAAGAAAGGAGGGGATCTCCAACAATACCTAGTTGCAGCACCAACAGCAACCTCCCAAAACACCCACTGTAAAACACAAAAAAGACACGCACAGAAAGAGACGGAGTAGTACAAGGAACGCCAAATCACAGAAAAACATAAAACACAAATGACTACACATAAACCAACGAGACCAATGGGTAAACGGTGCCGACATAGGACGGCCATCTGCCACGTAGAAGTGACCGAAATTTTGTAAAACCAGTTTCCACTTTTGCCAATGTAAATACATTAGAAAATTGTGTTGAACCTGAATGTAATGAAGAGACTGTCGAAAAAGACTTCGCTCAAAGTGTCCGTTTGAAGAATTCTGAAAAATCCGGAAGTGAAACGCGGACATCTTACCGTGCATCAAAAAGAGGAAGTGCACCAATTAATGCGGGAATATACGACCACCTTTCCGGACGTTCCAAAAAAGACGAATGCATCTCATCATGACGTCATTGTAGGTGATGCATCACCCATCAAACACTATCCCTATCGGTTGAACCCGATAAAACTCTAATATATGCGGAAAGAAATTCAATACATGCTTGAAAATGACATTATTAAACCCAGCAATAGTAATTGGAGTTCCCCATGTATTCTTGTTCCGAAGCCAGACGGAACTTACCGATTGTGTACGGACTTTAGAAAAGTCAATTCAGTCACCAAAACTGACTCTTATCCGATCCCACGAATCGATGACTGTATCGAAAAAATTGGCAGTGCAAAATTTGTCAGTAAATTTGACTTGCTTAAAGGCTATTAGCAGGTCCCGCTTACCGAGAGAGCCAGAGAAATATTGGCATTTGCGACTCCAGATGGGCTATACCAATATAAAGTAATGCCCTTTGGTATGAAAAACGCACCAGACACATTCCAGAGGATGATTCATTCGCTCCTAAATCATCTCGAAGGATGCGAGGCGTACATCGATGACGTCATCATCTACAGCGACACCTGGGATGATCATCTCCGAATCATGCGTAACTTCTTCGACATTCTGGCGAAAGCAAACCTCACAGTGAACCTTGCGAAAAGTGAATTTTGTCATGCGACTGTAGAATATTTGGGTCACAAAGTAGGTCAAGGTTTTGTTACTCCTATAATGGCCAAGATGAAAGCTATTTCAAAGTTCCCGATTCCTACCAATAAAAAAGAGATAATGAGATTTTTGGGAATGGCAGGATTTTACAGAAAATTTTGTCCACATTTCTCGTCAGTTGTTGGTCCACTTACCAATCTGTTAAAAAAGAGAGTGAAGTTTGCATGGACCAATGACTGTGACGAATCTTTTAAGAAAATCAAATGTGTTCTTATGAATAGTCCTGTCCTGTCAGCTTCAAATTTTGATAAGCAATTTAAACTTACTGTTGATGCCAATGACGTAGGAATCGGGGCTGCTTTGTTATAAGAAAATAATGATGGTGTAGATAGAGTTGTTTGTTATTTTTCAAAGAAATTGACAAAATGTCAAAAGAATTACTCTACTATTGAAAAAGAGTGTCTTGCATTATTGTTAGCTTTACAACATTTTGATGTTTATTTGAATGTTACTCTACATCCCATTCTTGTATATACTGACCACAACTCTCTCACATTTTTGCACAAATATCAAACAAGAATCAAAGATTTACAAGGTGGAGTTTATTGTTGCAAGAGTACGATATCATTATTAACCATATCAAGGGCAAAGACAATGAGATTGCAGATACACTATCGAGAGTTTCATGAGTGATTTTTTGCAGAATTTACCACCTAAGTTTTCATTGACATTCAAACATTTTTTAAGGGGGGAGGTGTTGTGGGTCATGCATTATTTTATTTTTACTTGATGTGTAGGTACACATGTACTTAGTCATGTTATTAAATGATTTCATAATAACTCTTTCTAGATTTTACTATGTCATGTTTATTTCATTAGAGAATATTCCAGTATGTTCTTTGTTACATCATTATCATCACATGACTGTGATTTCTAGAATTTACTCTATTGTTAATCATTTGTAATGAGTCATTGTTCTAGAAGCTTCTGGTTAATTCATTGGTATTAAGTATAAATGCCTCTGAGGAACTGTGTTGAGGGGGCATTCGTACACATTCGTAGACACGATTCATTCATCTATTCTGATATACTGGGATACTTTATTTGTTGAGACTTTAATCCATTTAACAACGTTTGGACACCGATCTTTCGAGAACGTTTTTGATTACCGGAAACCAAACATTCGATAGACTTTGTGGACCGTAACGGACTCTTTGATCCGGACATTGTATTGTAAGTTGTAATCATATTAAATATATATATATTGTACATAATTAAACTTGTAAATTTATATTCTGTCTTTGTCTGATTTTTTGCTGGCGTTTTGGGGTATTCTGACCCATAACACTATTCAATTTGAAGACGTTTACATTACACCACTTGGTGAGTGTCAGTGCTGGTGGACCAGGAGTCCCCGAGGGCACATGTAGCCAAGTTCGATCAATTTCGGTTGATCGTTTCTTCAACGAATTCTAAATTTCTGTTATCAAAATTTCTTGAAATTTCTAAAAAGTCGGTCCTGTAGCATCATATCCCACCCATCCTGCTACGTCTTTCGGTACACTTTTTCGACATAGTAACTTTCATACTTTTTTGGCATATTACATTGTTTAGATTTAAGATCACTGATGAGGGTTAAGTACCCGAAACGTGCATGTCTGGTCCACGTTGCCAATTTATCTGTTCTTAAATGATGCTATTCAATTTGAAGACGTTTACATGGAACAGACATTCATATTTCGGGTATTTAACCCTTGTCAGTGATCCTCAATCTAAACAATGAATTATGACCAAAGACTAGAAAAGTTATGTTAAAGTCATACCGATAGACGTAGCAGGATGAGTGGGATGTAATGCTACATGGCAATGCACATAATGCTATCTGTTGTAACAATAATGGTAAAAGAATTCCTTCTTACTATTAAAACATTTATCTGCTCCTCCTCTCATTTATGGCTAAGACCCTATCTATTATTCAGAAATTAAACGAAAAGGATGCTACACAAAAGTTTTGTCATCTTTCAATTATTTTTGCTTGAAGTGTCACTGATGATGATTTATTATCCTAAACATGGAAGGCTTAGGCTCATTTTGATTTTAATTACGTCAAAAAGGTTTCTCATTGACAGTGGAGTTGAACATTTCTTTTAAGTCAAAATAAGTTAAAGAAGATCCTGACGATAATCTCAACAGCAAAATAACACACAGAATGCAAAGTATTTATGTGAAGAGTGAGCAATTTAACACTTTATTCAGAGTAATTGAGTAAAAATGTACATTAATTTCTTTCAAATTGTAGCGCCTACTGTAGAAATTGAGAGCTCCTCTGCCTCTTTCTCACACATTGAATGGTTAAAGACTCATCCAAGAGCGGGTCGCTTTAAGAGGAAACCAATTCTATGGTTTAAGTGTGAGTTTACTCCCGTAGATGACAGTGAAATGTACTACAGTATCAACTGGTATGTTGATAAGGAACCTGTTATAGTGGATCAAACAGTATCACCTAATGAACCCACTGTAGGCTATATGTCCGGTGAGGAACTGAAGGGGTTTAGTGCTCAGGTATTGCAACAGACATCGTATATACATCTGAAAATTGAATTCATATCTTCTCGTATAAATACAATTAAGGTAGCTACATGTATTACTTGTTGAAAAAAATAACAACAACGTTTAAAAATCTTTTTTTCAGATTCACTGTGCAGTTGGTGCAAAGAAACACAGAGATGGAAAAGTTGGGAAGATGACAAATGCAGATATATTCTTTGCCGGGTTACAAGTAAGAGCCTATTCAAAGACTGAAAAATAAGCTGTTCAATTTTTTACAATGTTTTTCTACCATGTAATGAGGAAGACAAAATGAAAGGATCAAATGTCGATCTAAGTTGGTCTCCTTTAAATTGTTTTGATTTCTTTCAAATTAACTTAAGATATGCAGATTTTATGTTCTCTCTTTTCCCTTAATATTTATTTTACTTTTTGGATTTTTTCCCGACTTTTATATCAGTAAATAATAGATTTTGTTTGCTTTTCCTATTTCACAAATAAGAAAAACAGAGATCTGAACGAATAACATGCCAAAACATTTCTGTAAATTCATATCATTTGGTATTTATATCTGAGTTGGATATGAACAAGCCCTCCTGCTTGTCCGGATGTAAGTAGTATTTGAAGACGCCCAAATGTTGCATATTCAAATTGTCATCCTACTCTCATGAGTCGCCACAAACAAGAGCATCAAAGGCACGGGCTCTCAGTAGGATGAATGGATAAACAAGTTCTAAAATTAATCTATCATCCTCCAACTTGGGTGAGCTCATGTTAAGTGATTGAAAACATCTACTTTAAGTTAAAAAAACCTGTTTCGATCCGATGAGGCATACAATGTTTTATAAGAAAGAGTAAAGCATTTAAACGAATCTTTGGAGCAGGAAATAAATTGATTTATGTATCGAAATGTTGGAAACTACCTGTTCAAGTGCTAAAGGAGCTAAGACACTAATAAATCTTTCGGAGGTAGGTCCATTACTGCTACTTTTTATGTAAGCAAATAACACTTACTGGTTCACCAATGACTCTTACTGACACTTTTTATCTATTTGATTTTTGCTTACCATTTACATGTTAGAATATGGGGATATATATCCAAGTTTTACACTATTAAAATTTAACTGTCCACCAAGAATTCATTACTTTCTCAAAAATGATTCATTTTGCCAATAAATAACAATATGCTAATGCTAGGTTCAAACTGAGCGCCGATTGCCCTGATATAAGGTGAATCGTAGGGAAAGTATAAGAGCGTGTTTAATCGTGACAATCGTAAAAGAGCATGGTGGAATCGTGATGATCATAGGAAATCGCAGAGATCGGGGTAAAATTTTGATTCTCAAAACAAATTTTTTGGGGGGTGGGGGGGGGGGGTGGGGGGGGGGGGGGTGGGTGTGTGTGTGTAAGTGTTGATACAAGAGAGAATTGTATTTGTTATTTATGTGTGAAAAATGTGTATTATGCTGTTTTAAAAGAAGGCCTCGAGGAAGAATAGCATACTGCTTATCGAGTAACCTTTATAAAATAAAGAATTTGATTGATTGATTGATTATCCATATTTGTCATTGCTTCGATTGTCCCGATTGCTCTTTACATCGTGAGAGAGCGTAATGGGGCGTAATAGAGCAGGCAGACTTTGATAAAGCGCAACAGATCGTAATAACCGATCGTAGAAGATCTTGGTGAAACACGTTCTCCTACGATCCACTACGATTTTACTCTCGCTCGTGTTACGGTTTCTACGATTCAGTCCTCAAGCTACAAAATGCGTTGCGATTTTAATATTCCTATGATGAATATTATTATTTTATCCCTTTTTAACATCCTCAACAATTTCTAACATCTAAGAAGCCTAAGAAACGAAGTCTTGAGAATCAGTTAGGTGTTGCATAATTCACCTTTCATCGATCATTTCATCATGGCGTTTTTATGTCGTCTCGTATCAAATTAACTCCTTTGAGATTACCCTCTATCACTACAGTCACTTTCCCACCATCAACATTTAGCAGTAAGAAACTTTTTTCCTCACCAATGGTACTTCTATCCCCGTAGACGTATTACACCCACTTCTCCATCTGCAGGCTCTACATTTAACAACATACATAGAGGGTCCTCAACCATTTGCAGGTGCAATGGGAAAAGATGCGGTGAGTGTCCGCTCATCAGTTGTTATTGCACAATTTAATCTAGTGTTAATGGGCAGACTTTTAAAATCGAGATTGATAACGAAATTGATTGATCGTAGAGCTGCAACGATTCGTCGCGGTGCACCGAGAATCGCGATTCTTAGCTCTGACTCGAATCGCGAGTCGTTGTGGTCAGAAACGATTCGAGTCGAATAGTCTAAATATTATGCAGAAAAACGTTCTAATTTCAACTTTAAAGATTCACCAATCGCAGGATTCCCAATAAGAATGATTTGAGGCGGTGATTTAGAATAAAAAGTGAACATTTCAAGTGATTTTTACCAAGCAATTCGTACAGAAAATTCAGGATCAGAGGAAATTCGAACCGGCAACTTTTCGACGCGTGCTACCCCAAATTGAAATGCCTCTTTAAATTATTTAACTAGTATGCACTTCATTGTATGATCTGGTTAATTGTCATGTATTTTTGTGCACAGTATTTATCTTATATCCCCAGAACTCCAGAAAGCTATTCTGTGGAAAGGGGGGTGTCTTTGAATAATATTTATATAATAACAACATACATAGAACCCTAACTACTATTTCGGCAGAACCCTGACTACTATTTCGGCATAGTGAACACTAAACCTAACACTATTGTTATTATTATGCTGACTGTTTTTGATAGTGTATTCCCTTCATAGAAAACGTTTTCAAGATATATGTAATGAACATTGATTGCACGAGTTACCTCTCTTTCAAAACTCTGTGTTCCAGACAAACATATTATGGATTTACCCCTTTTTTACTGTAAAAGATCTATAGTGTGGTCGTTTAGTATAGGCATAATTTAACAAGAAAAAATATAGCAACATAAATTTGGCATTAATTTTAAAGGAAAAAATAACTATCTAGGAACATTTGTTTTTGATAGTGTACTCCCTTCATAGAAAACGTTTTCAAGATACATGTTATGAATATTGATTGTACGAGTTACCTCTCTTTCAAAAAACCTTGTGCATATTCTGGATTTACCCCTCCTTGACTGTAAAAGATCTATAGTGTGGTCGATAAGTACAGGCATTATTTAACAAGAAAAATATAGCAACATAAATTTGGCATTAATTTCAAAGGAAAAAATAAATATCTAGGAACATTTGCATGGGTATGCAAACAATTTTAATTAAATATCTTGTACATGTATGAAAACGACATGTCTGTATATATAAACAGGTCAGCATCACTAATGTTAAGAATACTACTGTGGAACGTCAGGGGTGCACTATTAGGGTGATAGTGCACACTTAGAAAGGTGATAGTGTACACCTGAACCGTTCCCTGTCACAATATGGTAGAGTAGAACCTATCACAGAAGAAACTCACTGGAAGCATAATAATTCCATATAATGCATAAACATTTACAAATGATGTGTATCATACAGTACCTTCACTTGAACATTATTTTTTCATTGAGATGATATTTGCAAATTAATTTTCAAATAAAAGGAAAAAATGAAATATTCAGGGAAAATTATGCTCGTAAATAACTCGAATCGAGAAGTTCCCGACTCGTTTCAGCTCTAATTGATCGTATCAAGATGTTATATATGTCATTACATGACACGCCAAGGAATACGACGCCCGAAATGTAGGGGAAAGAGGCCAAGCCTGAAAATCTCGTTTTCGAAGTCATTCGGATCAGATAAGAATGTCGCGTCAGAGAAGAATACAGAAAATTCCTTTACAATCACTTCCTTAAAATAACTATTCAATTTCGGATATAACTATAACTCAATTTCAGTCATTTCCAAAACTCAAAAATCAAAGTAAAAGTGAATTAAAAACGCCGCTTACATGCTGAATTTACCTTGATAACCAAACTGCAAACTGCATACCCCCGTGGTTTAAACGACCAAATTTATGGACAAGCAAACAGTTTTTCCACCTCCAGTAATATTAATGTCTTCTCAATCCGCCCTAACACTAAACGGAAGCATAAGTCTCACGATAAAAGGCGAAACCAAAAACTCAGAAAAAGAGCTAGAGTTCATCGTACCCTCAAAGATTTTCTCATCATTGCACGCAACGGCGGCAGACACGAACTACTACATGCTCTCCCATCAATTCCAGCGGTTCAATTGAAATCTATCTTGGATGAGGCACTGGTTGCATTCTTAAAAGAAAGGAGGTGATCTACAACAACACTTGGTTGCAGCACACAGAGCAAAACCCCAAAACACCCAATACAAAAAAAAAATACAGAACAGACACCCACAAAAAGAGACTCTAAGGGACAAGGAAGACAAGGAACACCAACTCACACCATAGAAACATTAAACACAAAAGAGAACACATAAATCAACGAGACCACTTGGCAACCGGTGCCGACTTAGGACAGCCATCTGCTACGTAAGTAGCAGACGGTGTTGTTATCCTGGATTACGTGCGCACAACCCTCCCACTTTTCCGATTACCCAGAGGTCTCGAAGAACGCACAATTTTGGTGTAAAATAGCCTCGGAGTCCTCACTGTAAGATGATCACAAAAAAAAACAAGACCGCAAAACGCAGGGGCCCCAGCAACTTATATGAATATGTAAATGTATATTTAAAGAGGACGTGCGTAATACATTCCGTGCTCTGCCGGCTGTAGCGAGCTCATATATGCTACCACCCGAGGAGTCCTTCTGACATTCAGAGAGGACAGATGGTCATGGCCCTGTCTTCTTTAAAGATGTTGGGACTTGGCCTGTCATAGAGTCACGTCGTCACAGTCAGTCAGAGTGCAAGTCTTAAGAATGTGCTACTTCAGTGACAAATATGGATAATGACCATATACCTGTATACAGCACAAAATCGATAATTCAGAAAATCAGAAACTGAAGGCATACAAAATCAGGATAAAACAGGAACCAAAGCAAACCAACAAAAACCTCCACCATATGAAAAGAAGCGACCTCCCGATATGGGAGTGAGATCAGGTGCCCAGGAAGAGTAAGCATCTCCTGCTTGCATGCAACACCCGCCGCTTTAATTCGGTATAACTGTCACATCAGGTTACTTCAATTTCGGATGACATAGAGTACAATCTTTGGTTGGATGGTTCAAATGGTCTATGACAGAATATCATCAACCATTCTGGAGAGTGGGACATCATAGTGTATGACGAGTTCCCCATATCGACCGTAGAACTTCCTCGGTGACGATGTTTGTCGGTCACAAACATATCCCTGACTGAGAAGCTTATCTGAATGACGCCTATCTCTCAGAGATATGAACACGCCATAAGCAGGCGATGAAGGGATGTTGCTACTCAGAAAAGGAAAGTTTGTAATGCTGAAATTGAAGTCGTCACGTTTGTCATAGAGTGAGGTGTCCATGTGACCATCAGTGTCGTAGGACAACATTATGTCCAAATAGGATGCTGAATTATTTGTCTCTGTAGTTTCTTTGACTTCAAGCTCCGAAGGATAGTTACTGCTGAGGTAATCCGCGAATTTTGGATTATTGATGGACGACACATCGTCTATGTATCTGTAAGTGAAGTTGAAGTCAGAAGCTAAGTATCTTTTCCCTTCAGAGACCAAAGATTGAATGAATTCAGCTTCGTACGACTAAAGGAAAATGCCGGCAAGGAGTGGGGCACAATTGGTCCCCATTGGAATTCCGACAATTTGCAGGAAGACCTTTCCTCCAAACACCACAAAAATGTTGTCGATCAGAAAGTTTAACATCTGAATATATCTGTTTCAGTGTACTTATTTTCAGAATCGGACTTTTCTTGTACAAAGTAGGTTTTGTCATAGTTAACAACAATAAATATATATTTGCGATTTCCGTTCTTACTTGTAAACGCATTACTTATAATTTTTGCGAGTCTCTCTTTCAATTTAGAATGTGGAATTGTAGTGTAAATTGTCGAAAAATCAAAGGCTTTGATCGAATGGACTCTACTAAAATGAGTGGATTTCAGATGTTCTAAAAGTTCCTTCGAATTCTTTAAAATCCACATCTGGTTGATACCACTGCGAGAATATACTGTCGAACAATATTTTTGAAGCCCAGAGTTGATTTCAGATATAACTTTGGTGAGTAAGATCGATACAGATTTGGTAGAACATTCTGAGGAACCAGCGATGAAACGTTGTTTTTACGAATTCTTATGCATTTAAGGTATGCAGTATAAGTATGGTTAATCTAAATCTAAATTGTTAGTGTGGAAGCCAAAGGAAGCAAGGGCTGATTTGTGGTTGTCTATTATTTCAGAGGCAGAAAGGTTTGTTGGGGTGTAAGTGGGATTTCCAGGTGTCGAATTTAAACCCAACTCTTTAACTAGACTGTCGAAATAGTACTTTTTGCAAGTAAATGTGTAATTATTTGAGGCTTTGTCCGCTGGTGTGATGACATAATGTTCTTGGAGGTAGGTAAGCTCTGTGATAACATCAGGGTCTTTAAATATAGACTCGAATCTGGTGTTCACATTTGATTTTAATCGGTTAATTCTAGATAATAGTAACCCTCTGATGGATTTTATCCATTCGGAAAGGGTGTCTGTAGATTGGTCAGGTACCAAGTACAATTCTGTAGATTGGTCAAGTACCAAGCCTAGTGTCCGTCTGGTGACATTAAGATCATATCAACGGTATAAAAGGCGTTTGATGACTCTGACGCATTTTCGATGGTTATATTGTCTACCTTTGATCCTTCTTATTCTGTTAATTATGTCACCATAAAATACAGGTTGTGAAATACCTAAAGTAATACACTCTGTTGCGTGTATGGTTCCGAATTTCAATAGAAGTTGAGCATAATTTTTGAAAAAATTCCAGAAAGTCTTTACTAGTTTGTTGAAGCGAAAACCTTGACCTAAAAATTCTTTGTAATTTGTAAAATGGACGAATATACATCTATATTAAAGAGCAGTGCATTTCGAATGACGAGCAATAGATATCCTTGTTTACATCTTAAATACGCATTATCACGACATCGTTTTACCCTTGGCATATAGTTTACGTCATTAACGGGAGTTTATTTGATTTCATACTGAATTATGACGTTGCAATATTTTCCCGCGAATTATTATGAAAGCGCTGTGTGCTCTCTTTAGAAGTTTCGGAAATTCACTTTGTTTTATATTATTCCACGCCATGATAACTTTACGGAGTGGAATAATTTTATTGCGATTGGATTGAGTAAGTTAATACTTCAAATGTATTTTTGCACAAACGAAAAATTATATTCTATAGTACATGTTGACTATGCGGCGTTACTGACCACGCAACGTAACTCAAATATTGAAAACATGTTAAACGATTAAATCTTGAAAGTACTTTTATTTCGCTTACAAAAGGTTGGTGTTACATGTATAATGATTTAGCTAATATTTATATCACGTTGCATATTGATTAGTAGCTGTAAAGAGTGAGCATGACGACCGACTGTCAAATCATCAAAAGGATCAAACATCACGTACATGCACGTCGTAAAATAAATGGTTCCGAAGGACCCCATTAACAAACTTCCCATTATATGCCCTGATGAAAAGAGAAATATTCTGTTTTAATTTTACTGACATTCATTGAAGGGAACATGTGCAGGAGATCACTACTTTTCCTATCATCCCAACACCACCACCTCCTCCCTTCTAATCTCAGCACTTAGTAAAATTAAACTAGAAGTGCCTTCAAAGCATAGTTATTAAGAGATTAAGAGATCCTTCGTTTCGTTGTTCTACCAAAGATGCTTCATTTTTTAAATGTGTCACAATATGTACGAATGTCAAAACTGTACATGACTAGATAGATACTTGTAGATACCGCAAAATGAATTTTGATAGAAATAATATACAGAAGAAGCATAAAGATAGGAATCTAAAAGATCCATCTTTTCTCATTGACTCAGATTAAAAGTATACAGTTACGTCGAGCAATATTTTAAGTGAGATGTGCACTACGTCAGATTACGTTGTCTGTGCCTCAAAGCGCTAAGTGTTGGACAAATGAATAAGAAATTGATCAGAGTATTACTCAAATTTGTAGTCTGAAGTCCAGATTAAAAGAAATTTCAGATTAAATGTATAAATACGGTATATATAAAATTTCAATTTTCATGAACAACGGATTTATCGTATTCAGAGGCTTGGTTAGAAGAATTCAAAGCTAAATGTCTTAAAAACGGCTACACTCTTTTTTCTTTAAATTATTTTTGAATCTTAAGCATGTATCACTAGATGATAAGAGAAACATTTTATCAAAATTCTATTATGCCAACTACTTCGAAAATTAATGTTTTTGAAACTTTTATACTATTTTTACTATCAAATAAGTCCTTCTTCAGCATGGTTACCATGGCAACAAAAATATTTTTTTCGAAAATTATAAATTGACTTTATTAACTACATCAATGGATAAAAATTTACTTCGTACTTTGCTATGTTAAACGCCTCCAAATTCAATAGCATCATTTAAGACCTGATAAATTTACAGCATGGACCAGACATGCACGTTTCGGGTAGTAAACCCTCGTCAGTGATCCTAAGTCTAAAAAATGTAATATGGCCAAAAAGTATGAAAATTGTGTCCAAAATTGTACCAAAAGACGTAGCAGAACGGATGGGATATGATGCTACAGGACCCACGTTTTAGAAATTTCAAGAAATTTTGTAACAGAAAATTTAAAATGCATTGAAGAGAATGTCGATCAACCGAAGTTGATTTTCAAATAAAAGTCAAAACTTGGGACATTGTTTTAGGAAAAATGTGCGTAGTAACTTCCATTTTGTCGGTATATAGAGGACAAACGGCTACACTCTTTTTTTTATGAAATATTGCATGGATGAAGGAAGGGATATTCTTTTATATATACACAGACAAAAGTTAAGCAACACCCAAAAATTTCGGTAAACTTATAATTTGAACAATTGCACCGAGAAGTTTTCGTAAAATATATCAGTACTTATTCTTTTGTAGATGACTTTACACCTTTTGTTGACATATAATAATCAAATGATATCGAAATTGAAACAATTACCATGGATAGAGTCTAAAATGAAAAGAATGTATTTTGAGGGAAAAAGATGTAGAATAAAGTTTGAAGAGAGGTATTAAAAATTAAAAAAAGAAGGGAGGAGATCTCCAACAAGACCCCGTTGCAGCATCAACAGTAAAACACCAAAACACCCGATGCAAAAACACAAAAGACGAGTACAGCACGAGATGGAAAAGAGACACACGACATGTAAACATCAAAAGACTACACATAAACCGACGAGACCAATGGGCAACCGGTGCCGACTTTGGACGGCCATCTGTCACGCAAGTAGCAAATGGTGTGGTTTATATTATATTAAATATTTCATATCAAACCAGCATTTTGTATTAAAAACAATTTCACTGTTGCTTAACTTTTGTCCGGATATATATTTAAACTATTTTCAATTTCTATTATTCCCTGAAAATGCGGTTCACACTCATAACTCTTTAACAACTGGATAAAGTTTATTCTGTGCGAATGCACAGAAACACTGATTTCTTCAGTGTTAAGATTGATATAACACTGATTGATTCAGGCTAAACATCATTGTTGCATTCGCACAGAATAAACTATATCCTTTGATTAAAAACACCTCCTCTAAAAGACGATTCATAAAAATCCCCTTTATAAACAAAAGTTTTGATCTTCTAAACATCTCTGATATTTTTCGGGATCATCGCGTTCAATTTGCCATTCCTCAATATTTTGAAAATTTAGAACCTCTTCTTATTTGTCACAAATCAAGAAACCTATTCGAAATGGTATTTTAACTACAACAAAGTTACATCAGATCCTAAAATACTTGAATCATGACCTTCTTCAGAATGTGCAACTTCTGAATATCTATATAAACCAGCTGATCATATCATTACAGGTGACTTTTCAATTTTCAAAGACGGGCAGCTCCGTGGTCTTCTGAAAAAGGACCAAGATAGATTTTATTAAAAGTCGCGAAGTGCTAAAGGAAGCTTAAGATAACAATACCAAAGGATGGTGTAAATCGGAAGGACTCGAATCGCATGCTCTGAATGACTGGAAAAACCTCATTTTGGAATATTACCGATATTCGAGTAGATGACTTCCAAAAAAATCCGCATCTTTTTGAAAATCCAAGTTTCAAATCGGAAAGATATTCCAAAATCAACTTACGTTATTTACATGAAAAATATGTCTTCGCGCCTGCAGACAAAGCAGTCAACAGCACCATGATCATTCAAAAACGCTACTTCATATCAACTTTAGTTTCGGAACTTTCCTCTACTAATACTTATATCGAAAACAATGAAAGTGTCCCTAACATTTTGAGCAAACATATCAGTGAAATTTCTTCATTTAACATCCCTTTTTCTAAATTGGATCTTCCTACAATATACTGCATACCAAAACTTCATACAAATGTCGATACGTTGCTAATTCTAGCAACTGCTCGACTACAATTTTCTCTAGAAATTTGACGTCAGCACTCACGGCTATAAAGGAACACGTGGCCAAATACTGTGAAACCGTCAGGAACAGGAATGGTGTAAAATTGAGGAAGTTCTACGGTCGATATGGGGAATTGGAGAAGTGAGAGGGTTGTGCGCACGTAATCCAGGATAACCACACCATTTGCTACTTGCGTGACAAATGGCCGTCCAAAGTCGGCACCGGTCTCGTCGGTTCATGTGTAGTCTTTTGTGTTTGATGTTTACATGTCGTGTGTATCTTTTCCGTCTCGTGCTGTACTCGTCTTTTGTGTTTTTACATTTGGGTATTTTGGTGTTTAGATGTTGATGCTGCAACGGGGTCTTGTTTGAGATCTCCTCCCTTCGTCATACACTATGATGTCCCACTCTCCAGAATTGTGGATGATATTCTGTCATAGACCATTTGAACCATCCAACCAAAGATTGTATTCTATGTCATCCGAAATGGAAGTAATCGGATGTGATAGTTCTACCGAATTGAAGCGGCGGTTGTTGCATGCAAGCAGGAGATGCTTACTCTTCCTGTTCAATTGGTCTCAATCCCATATCGGGAGTTCCTTTCACGTGGTGGAGGTTTTTTGTTTGTTTGCTTTGGTTCCTGTTTTATCCTGATTTTGTATGCCTTCGGTTTCTGGTTTTCTGAATTATCGATTTTGTGCTGTATACAGGGATATGGTCATTATACATATTTGTCATTCTTTTGGTATATTTAAAATTCAAGGGATGTGATTGACATAATGAAATCAAGAAACATTCAAGCAAATACGATTTCTTCATACGTATGGTTGCTGATTTGTCGCGTTGTCGCATTGTCGCGTTGTCGCATTGTCGCGTTGTCGCATTGTCGCATTGTCGCGTTGTCGCATTGTCGCGTTGAATGTCAAATTCTAGTCAATGAATTTATAGAATTTGTCCAGAAATCTGTTATTTTTAAACAGAAAACAGACATTTCGCCCCAAACTAATGTAGAAAATATAAAAATTTTTGTTACAAACATTTAATTTATGAATGAATCTATCTAATCAATTACAGTTGAAAATACATTCCAGCTATCATTTTAAAAGGCGACAACGCGACAATGCGACAACGCGACAACACGACAATGCGACAACGCGACAATGCGACAACGCAACAACGCGACAATGCGACAACGCGACAAAGCGCGGCGCGACAACGCGACAACGCGACATGGCCCACATCAGCCACCATACATACGACTTTTCTAATACGTACATCACGCTTCCACACGACAAAATAAATGATCGTTTATCCAAACTCATTAAATGGTGTTTTGATCGAGAGGGGAAAACTTATATTTGTACATCTGAATCAAAGGGTTTCTTTTCCGCAGAATACAAATCATACAAATCATGGACATGTGCTGACCTGTTTATTGCTTTGTCCTTCATTTTGGACAACATTTATGTGAGATTTGGTGAGAAACTCTACAGGCACGTTGTATGAATTCCTACGGGTACTAATTGTGCGCCTCTTGTTGTAGATTAATTTTTATACACGTATGAATAAGAAATTATCCAAAATCTTCAAAAGCAAGGAAAACATGATGACGTGAAATGTTTCATTGATTCTTCTAGGTACCTGGAAGATATTCTTACTATCGACGATCCTGTTTTTGAAAAGTATAAAGATACTATCTTTCCAACAGAATTGACTCTAAACAAGGCAAACTTTACAAACACAGACACACCATTTTGGACCTTCATATCAAAATTGTTAATTCTAAAATTCTGTTATCGAAATTTCTTGAAATTGTGGGTCCTAAAAAGAAGGGAGGAGATCTCCAACAAGACCCTGTTGCAGCATCAACAGTAAAACACCAAAACACCCGATGCAAAAACACAAAAGACGAGTACAGCACGAGACGGAAAAGAGACACACGACATGTAAACATCAAACACAAAAGACTACACATAAACCGACGAGACCAATGGGCAACCGGTGCCGACTTTGGACGGCCATCTGTCACGCAAGTAGCAAGTAGCAAGTAGTTTTGATCGAGAGCGAAAAACTTACATTTGTACATCTGAATCAAAGGGTTTCTTTTCCTCGACAGACTACAAATCATACAAATCATGGACATGTAGTGACCTGTGTAATGCCTTGTCCTTCCTCTTGGACAATATTTATGTTAGATTTGGTGAGGATCTATACAAGCAGATTGTAGGAATTCCTATGGGTACTAACTGTGCGCCTCTTGTTGCAGATTTATTTTTTTACACTTATGAAAAAGAATTTATCCAAAATCTTCAAAAGCAAAGAAAATTTGATGAGCTGAAATGTTTCAATAATACTTCTAGGTATCTGGATAATATTCTAACCATTGACAATCCTGCTTTTGAATTATATAAGAATGAAATTTATCCACAAGAATTAACCCTTAACAAGGCAAACCTTTCAAATACAGAAACACCCTTTTTGGACCTAAATATCAAAATTGTAAACGGAAAGATTCATACAAGTGTATATGACAAAAGGGATGATTTTGGATTCAACATAGTAAATTTCCCTTGGCTTGACGGTGATGTTCCAAGATTACCGTCATACGGCATTTACATATCACAGCTAATCCGGTACGCTAGAGCATGTACTGATATTTTGGATTTTCACAGTAGAAATTTACAAATTACCAAAAAAACTTTTAAGTCAAGGTTTCCGCTTTCATAAACTAGTTAAGACTTTCTGGAAATTTTACAAAAATTACAGTCAACTTCTTTTAAAATTCGGATCTATACATGCAACAGAGTACATAACTATGGGTATTACACAACCTGTCTTTTATGGTGATATGATAAACAAAATAAAAAGGATCAAAGGTAGGCAGCATAACCATCGAAAATGCGTCAGAATCATCAAACGCCTTTTATACCGTGGGTATGATCCTTATGTCACCAGACGGACACTAGGCTTGGTACTTGACCAATCTACAGTCTTGTACAAGCGCATCCTTGACACTTGCACTCTGACTGACTGTGACGACGGGACTCCATGACGGGCCCTGTCCAAACCGTTTTTAGAGAAGACAGGGCCCCGACCACCTGTCCTCTCTGAATGTCAGTCGGTCTCCTCGGGTGATTACATACATGAGCTCGCTACAGCCGGCAGAGCACGGACTGTATTACGCATGCCCTCTTTTTATATCCTTTTACATATTCATCTGTGTCTCTGGGGCCTCTGCGTTTCGCGGTCTTGTTTGTGTGATGTCATCTTACAGTGAGGAGGTTGTTTTACACCACAATTGTACGTTCTTCGAGACCTCTGGGTAATTGGAGAAGTAAGAGGGTTGTGCGCACGTAATCCAGGATAACCACACCATTTGCTACTTGCGTGACAGATGGCCGTCCAAAGTCGGCACCGGTTACCCATTGGTCTCGTCGGTTTATGTGTAGTCTTTTGTTTTTGATGTTTACATGTCGTGTGTCTCTTTCCCGTCTCGTGCTGTACTCGTCCTTTGTGTTTTTGCATCGGGTGTTTTGGTGTTTTACTGTTGATGCTGCAACGGGGTCTTGTTGGAGATCTCCTCCCTTCTTTTTATTAAATGCCTTCTATACCTTGGATATGATCCTAATGTCACCAGACGGACACTAAGCTTGGTACTTTACCAATCCAATGCTTAAGACTTGCACTTTGACTGGCTGTAACGATGAGAATCCATGACGGGCCCTGTCCAAACCTCTTTAAAGAAGACAGGGCCCCGATCACCTGTCCTCTCTGAATGTCAATCGGACTCCTCGGGTGATAACATGCATGAGCTTGCTACAGCCGGCAAAGCACTGATTGCAAATGAACGCCCTCTTTTTATATCCATTTACATATTCATATGTGTTGCCTGGGCCCCTGCGTTTTGTGGTCTTGTTTGTTTGTGGTCATCTGACAGTGAGGAGGTTGTTTTACACCGAAATTATTCGTTCTCTGTGACCTCTGGATTATCGGAAAAGTGAGAGGGTTGTGTGCACGTAATCCTTGATAACCACACCTTCTGCTATTTTCGTGGCAGATTGCCGTCCTAAGTCGGTACCGGTTGCTCATTGGTCTCGTTGGTTTATGTATAGTCCTTTGTGTTTGATGTTTCTGTGATGTGTGTTGACGTACCATGTCCCTTTGTGTCTCTTTCTGTGTGTGTCTGCTCTGTGTTTTTGCACTGGGTGTTTTGCTGTGGATGCTGCAACCAAGTGTTGTTGGAGATCTCCTCCTTTGATTTGCATTTACTATCTTCAAACGACTTAAATATTTACACGCAATCAAAAATTTGAATTTCTCAACAAAAATCTTACAATTAAGAATCGAAGAAAGAGAAAATAAGGTTCATGAATGCCACTTCTTCTGTTTTGAATAATAAAATCTCATCTCTTGGATGTTAATTAAGCTTAAATTTGATGGGATATTGAAAAAGAAGGGAGGGGATTTCCAACAAGACCCTGTTGCATCACCAACAGCAAAACACGAAAACACCCGATGCCAAAACACTAAAGACGAGCATACCAAGAGACGGAAAAGAAACACACGACATAACATGAAACACAAAAGACAATACATAAACCAACGAGACCAATGGGTAACCAGTGGTATTGAAAATGGTAGTCTATTTCGTATCAAATCGTGTTAAATCGCGGCAATTTTTATCAAATCGTTGTCTTGCATCGTAACATATTGCACCAAAACTTGATAAGCGTAGGGAACCGTGATAGAGCGTGGCAAATTTAATCATACGGGAACGTAGCGAAGCTTAAGAGAACTTGAACAAGATCATAACATATCTTATCTAGAATCGTAACATATCGCTACATCGCGTATCAAATCGTACTATGAGCTTTATGGAGCATCGTGGAGCATGTGAAGACCTATTCTATTTATAGAATCGTTGAGCTTCATGATTTTCCTCAATCGTGGATAGCGTAGGGCATCGTGGTTAAGTGTAAACCTAGCATAGCGGTTTACTGGCATTCGGCAACGATTGCCAAACCATTAACTTATCTGCTATTCAATTTCAACTTAAAAAAATTATCGTGTACCTTTTACCTTTATTATATTCAACACTTCACTCTGAGAATTTTATTACACGACTACAATTCCTTATTTAGATTAGACTAGTATATCAATAATCGTTTTGCTCACAAAATCTTTTTTAGTTTTAAATCCGATTTCAGAATCACTGTCACTGGCAAATCTTTTGTAAAATGTATTTATCAACCTGTACTTCTTTGAATTTTTATGAAATTTTGAAAACATGTTTTTGTGGAAACTCCCTTTTTGCACCGTCGAAGTCTTTTGCTACATCAGTGTAACAAATTGTAATGTTATAATATAGGTTCTTGCGAACAATAATTTAAAATTACGAATGCTACATATATATCATATTGTAAGAAACTCAGCTAAGAAACGTTTAGATAAGTTTATTTTTTGATACGTGGCCTATGTTCTTTCGCATATTCCTTCTATGCGTTTGGACATCAATCATCCCTGAATGGATTGAATTGCTCGAATATAATGCATTATTTTATTTTATTTATGACAATAAAATACAATAATATAATAATACGCGACTTGAATTACAACATAAACATCAACATAAAAATACATAAGAGCTTCATGAAAAACAATTAAAGCAATATTAGCCGTCAGCAATTGCACTTTTTTTATTTGCTCATTTTCACGTATGTTATTACTCATTGAAAATCATGACGGTTTGATAAAAAGGTAGATTTAAAAATCGTCGGATTAACGCCTTACTGGACAAGAATAGCAGTTTTCTGAATTCTTACAGCCCCAACAAAAATTCAACGTAAAGCCCGCCCATATTCATGTGCCCTTACGTTGAACTTTCTCAGCTAGCTTTCTGTCCATGCGCAAGCTAAATATGGTCAGTGAACATTACCGATTCAAAAATGCACATGAACATGTGTAAAGGAAAGAAAGAATTATTTTTATTGATTCAGAGATTAAGATGGCAAAATAAAAACGATCTATAGTCACATTACACTAGACTTCACATTGCTGATCATGTAGAGCTCAATTTTCAAAGATAAAAGTCGTTAATAAGCTTTTCACGTCTGCGCAGAATTTGACCTGATTTATCTCAATATAGCACATGTTGTCACTCGGCGGAGATCGAACTTAGTAAATTGCCGAAGTATAATTAAGCAGGCGTCGTAGTGCAGACAGCTCTGTGGACGTATGTTTTCATGCTGAGTTTCTTTATGTAACATGTTTACTTTATCTCGGATGACTTGTCTCGGATGACTTGGAGATCCTTTATCTCGGATGACTTGTCTCGGATGACTTGGAGATACTTTATCTCGGATGACTTGGAGACCCCCTCCTTTCTTCTTGTGTATCAACTTTTAATAACAATTAGAAGGTATTAAGAGACTTTTTGCAAGAAAATACTTTTTAGCCGCTGAAAGTTAATATTGCTTTAACACATAATGATCTAAGGATCAATGATACCCCCGCCCGGCATATTTTACATATAAGCAATGTATAAAAAGTTTGAAGGGGCACAATTCAACACAAAATTGAGGAACATGACCCTTTATTTGAATTTTACCTGTATTTCTCCATTATGTGGCAGGGGTATAATAAATATTCTATAATTAGCTGCTTAATTCTTGATTATTTGTATCAGTTTTCCTTTTAATGTCTGGAAACCACAAAATTGTGAATTTTTCTAAGTTTCAAGGGGCATAACTCTGCACAGAATTGAGGGACATGACCCATATTCGAACTTGACCTGTATTTCTTGGTGTAATAGCTATGTGCAAGAAATGAATTGATTTAATGTAACGGTTTTCCTTTAAATGTCCGGAAACCACAAAATTCTGAATTTTTCTAAGTTTCAAGGGGCATAACTCTACACAAAATTGAGGGACATGACCCATATTCGAACTTGACCTGTATTTGTTGGTGTAATAGCTATATGAAAGAAATGAATTGATTATCTCCTACGGTTTTTCTTTAAATGTCCGCACTCACGGACGCACGGACGGACAAGTGCATCACTATATACCCCCACCATTATATGGCGGGGGTATAATAATATGAATTCTCAATATTTGATTAATAGTGTCCATATATAATTTTATTTTACTGAGTTTATGTTTATTTCGCTATATCAATTATTTGTCTTAATGAAATATATAATGCACAACCAATGAAATTTCCTGAGATGTTACTTTTGAAAATAAACGTGCAGGAATTCGTATGTTAACGTGTCAAAATGTGTGTTTTGTAAAGCCGGGCTTCAACTGTCGCGAATGAAGACAAGAATAAGCCGAGCTCAGAGGCAAATGGACTATCGTGTGACATTCTCGTCTATTCTCATGAAGTATTTCCTGACGCGATAGGCACATGATAGCACCGCGAATGCAACAAACTTATGCTTCGCGTCCGCTACGATTGTGAGGCGAGTGTGATAAGAATGGAAGAGAATGCGACATGAATGTGCCACAATAAAAAGACAGAGGCGAATGAGAGGCGAATGAAAAGCGAATGCAGTAGATTGAGACAAGACTTTTACCCGATAGGGCTTCGATTCAGGAGATTGAGACACGGCTTTAACCCGATAGCGCTGCGATCATGACAAAAATAAGAAAAGAGCAAAACCAGAATCATTTGACATATCAAGGAGCATCAATATCCTTTGTTGACTTTGACCTCTATCCAGGTAGTTTTCTCTTGAAAGGCATTGCCGGAGTTTTCAAAATATTGATCCCCACACTTTTACATCAAATCAGAGATATTCATTCGTGTCACTGTCGTGTGTATATGTATTGCTTTTGTGGCAATGACAAATATGGACAATGACCAAATCCTGATACACTGTACAAGATCGATAATTCAGGAAATCACAAACCGAAGACATACGAAATCAGGATAAAACAGGAACCAAATTACACAAACAAAAACCTCCACCACATGAAAAGAAGCGAACTCCCAATAAGGAGTGAGACAAGGTGTCCAGGACGATTCAGTATCTCCTACTTGCATGCTTCGTCCGTCGCTTCGATTCGGCAGACATATTACATCAGGTTACTGCAACTAGATGTTGTTGGAAATCCCTTCCTTTATTTCATTTTGAAAAATACAAGAAAAGGCTGTGCTTTAATGATTCAAATTGTCTAAGACAGAATATCATTCACCATGCTTTACAATTGGACATCATAGTATATGATGACTTCCCCGTATCGACCGTTGTACTTACTCTGTGACAAAGTTAGTCGAATACAAACGTATCCCTGACTTAGAAACCTAACTGAAAGACGCCTAGCTTTCAGAAAAAAAAAGTATAATTGGGGTCCCTGCAAAGTGCAAAACGAAACGAAAACGAAATGAAACAAATCGAAAAGAAACGACACAAAACCCATATCTTGAATAACTTAGACAAAAAGCCATATAGAGGGGATAATGCCACCGAGACTAATTACGTTAAGTCAAGATCTGCATGTTATTGCCTTTTTATATATAGATCTAGATAGTGAATTGAGGATTTACTGAAAAAGTGAAAGTCGACATCTAAAACATAAATATTATGGTAAATGCTATAATATCATCGTATTTAAGAGGGTTAAAATGGGGAGGGGATAGATGACCTTGTCATCGGCGGATAGAAATATTATTTAGCAGGGAGGTGTCTTGTACAAATGAAACGGGACTGTTCAATTCTGTATTTATAAATACTTTATCAAGTAAATAAGGGGGGGGGGGGTGGCATATTTAAAAAGGGATTTTAAAAAGGGATTTTTTCTTTGTTTTCTGTTTATTTGCTCCCCCGATATATTTTCTTATTATGGTCTCATATCGAGGTCATTCATCCCCTCCCCCTTGGTCTACTAGAATACATCTATGGCATATTACATTTATGTTTCTAAAGGTCAAATTCGACTCTTTCAAGATACCCTCTAGCCACTAAAAGATATTGGCTTGAAATGTTTGTCTCAGCAATGATTCCTCTGTATGTTTTTATTTCTTAGGTTCTTTAAGTTTTATGTTTTGTTTCGTTTCGTTCCGATCTGTTTTGTTTCGTTTCGTTTCGTTTCGATTTGTTTCGTTTCGTTTTTGTTTCGTTTCGCACTTTACAGGGACCCGTATAATTGCTACTTGTGCTTCTTGCACTGGCATAACGTAAAAACTGGGATATGAACACGCCATAAGTAGGCGATGAAGGGATGTTGCTATTAAGAAAAAAAAGTTGGTGATGCTGAAACTGAAGTCGTCAGGTTTGTCAAAGAGTGAGATATTCATGGGATCATCAGTGTAATAGGACAACATTATGTCCAAATATGATGCTGAATTATTTGTCTCTGAAGTTTCTTAGACTTTAAGCTCAGACGGATAGATTTTGCTAAGGTAATTCGGTAATTTCGGATTATTGATGGATATCACATCGTGCATATAAAAGTTAAAGCCAGAAGCTAGGTATTTTTTTCCCTTCAGAGATCAAAGATTGACTGAATTCAGCTTCGTTTGAGTAATGCAACATGTCGGCAAGAAGTTGGGCACAATAAGTCCTCATTGGAATTCCGACAATTTGTTGGAGGACCTTTCCTGCAAAACCACAAAAATGTTGTCGATCAGGAAATTGAACATCTGAATAATATCATGTCAAAATCGTGACTGATTCGCGTTGGCTTTTTTTCATTCGCATCATGTGTGTGTCAGATTCTTTCTTTTCGGGGCTCTATCGTGACTCTTTCTGCTGAACCTTCGGAACAAGAATACACGCGTTTGTGATGAGAAAGCGCTGCGAATAGAGGAGAATGCAACGCAAATTCGCTGTGCATGTGTCGCGAGTGTGAGACGAATAAGAATCCAGACGGGAATGTTTTTAGCCGAGATGCATAACTCGGCTCTTAATTTGATGTTGGACTAGTGGGGGGGGGGGGGGGGGCGTCTGGGCGGTTGTGCGGTTGGGCGGGCGTAAAAATAGGTTTCCGGACTATGAATCAAGTATGATACATGCTAGTGCAATGAAACTTCATACACATACTCACCATGAGGACATACTTTCTCTGTATTTGGGACCCTTTTTTAACAATTCTCTCAACTTGTCGTTCTTGACTATACTAAGGTCATCAGTAATAACGTGTCCACAAGGAGAGTAGTTGAAATCCGACGAAGAACATTCGCAATGAAGTGGATGTAGTGAGGGATTACTCAAATCTATACACTGCAAGAATCGTTTGTAATTGTAAATCTTAGATGAAACTGTTGGTGTGTAGCTATAGGAAATACAAGGAGTTTCTTTTCTTTTGAAATATGGTGGGATTTTTTCTGGGAGAGTTTTGTGATTCAAAATTTGACCAAGATTCAATTTATCAATACCTTTGTTTGCAAATCTAACTTTAATGAAAGGACGGTTTGTATTCTCCTCTGACTTAACCTATCTAACTGCTTGAAATAAACGAAAAGTAGAAATGTCCAAAATGACTCCTTGTAGTCTGTTCTGGGGAACGTGAATCGGTATATGTGAGGTCCTTCGTATATTCGTAGATTTCGTGTAACTTCCGTAAAGGAACAGCATATAATTTGGTGCGAATATAATGCAGGCCTAGAGGCTCATTCAAAAATGGAACCAAGTTATCGAAGGAGAAACTATGTATCTCAGGCCTATTATATTTACGAATGCCATGACTTCGAGGTCTGCTAAGATTTTTTATCCAGAACTCTTCTCTGTTGCGACGGAAAGGTGTGCTCAAATTGGGATTGTTTGTGGGGTGATATATTTTCTCCAGGATTCTTACTCTCATAGATAAATCAGAATGATCGGCCTGGTCAAAATGTCGATTAAGTAGTTGACTTCCTTTATTATTTATTTTTGACCGGTGTCCTGACATTCTGGTTCGGAGCTTACCTTTGGTTTCACCCACATAAATCAATCCACAAAGTGAGCACTCTATTCCGTAGACAACACAAGATGTCAATCAGTTTAGGTTTTCAAAACTATGCGTGTTAAATGTTTCCTTTGTGAGATTACTTGAAAATGAAGTGTCTGTTATAGACATTTTTCATCGTGACGAACTTCGCACTTCGAACTTCGTACTTCGCACTTCGAACATTGAAGAATAAGTGGCGTAGCTGTCGTTCGTTTATAAACTAATAAGCGGAGTCATCTACATTTTGATTAGCATACTCAATGGAATGGTACATTGGGCTTCCTGTACAACTGGCGCGCTTTTTTCGACAACTCTCTTATGAAATTAAAGTGCGAAGTGCGAAGTTCGTCACGGTGAAAAAAGTCTTATAAGGATGTTACAAGTTTTGCGGTTCTTCGTGCCGCACTTAGAAATTGAGCAAATGGTTTCCGGACAATATTAGAGCCTTTATGGCACCTATGATCATGAAATGTCCCAGAAATGTTTTCCATGAATCAAGGATGACCCCTACTGATTTTGGGAACAAAACATCAAAGGTCAAATTCATAGGACTCAGGTAATTGAAAATGGTGTCTGAATTATATATGAATGTGTATCAACCTGAAATGTGCTGGTGATGTTTCCCATCTGTCGAGACCGTATAGTTTATACAATTCATGTATATTTCAAGTCTGCATATTCATACTTACATTCAAAGGAGTAGGTGCGGTAACCTGTCATTTCGGCCCTATTTTCAAAGTTGTTTATAGATCCATAATATTCTAGTTTATAAAATGTCAAATGTATAGTGAGTTTAAATCATGAAAGTTTGTTTTTTTATTTCTTTTATTTCACAGTCCTACACTGAATAATACGTCGCTAAAACCGTCTAAAAACACTGAAAGCATTAAAAATGTCAATAAATGAGCTATATCTCGATACAAAACTATAAAATCAAGTGGTTATCCAGGTCTTGCCCAAAAATATTTTTGTGTCAATCGATGGATTTCTGATCGGCCTTTTAATTTGCATAAAAAATATTGGCCGAGGCCTGGAGCATAGATAAATTTTGAAGATTTGTGTGTAAAATGCGATGATTTTCCCGAGTTTTGCGTCATTCAGGCTAAACGACGTCAAAACATGACGTCATGCATCACGCGCATGACGTTACGAGGGCTAAAAATTATGACGCGGTATTTTCTCTAACATTCAACTTTGCTAAAAGTGATAATTAATCATTCGTTTGTAAAAAATATTATATATCGAAATTATAGGGCCGATATGAGGGGTTAACGCACCTAGTCCTTTTGCAACTCAGCACTTTGCATCTTTAAGGCATTTTAACCTTATAAACAGTTTAAAACACTCGCGTCGGTGCCGCAAATAGAAGAGAATGCGGGAGAATATGACACGATTGTGACACAATGAGACATAAATGTCCGCAATTGAGAGGGGAATAGGCTACGCTACGATTAAACAAAATCACCTAACCGTAGCTCTATTGCCTCTGCATTCCCGACAGTGGGAGCCTGACTTCACACAGACAGTGTATTTTCGCATGAAATGCGCTGACGCGCAATACATGTACGATAAATGCACTTGCCGTGTGTTGCATACCCGTGACAAAACACAAGTTAAGACACTTATTCTATAAGTA